>JAPYZD010000688.1:0-29623 GCA_030522725.1 Ichneumoninae sp. B BG-2022a
AAAAGAATACTGAAGATATTGCCAGGCTTCGCAGGTAGTGCTTATAAATAGCGCGGGAGCGAGGAGCATCATCGGAGGCGAGAGCAATTTCCTCCCTTCGATCGAGTCTCTCCTCACTCTCTCACTTTCTCGCTCGTAAAGCTCGCCTCTCATCCACTCTCGCGCCTAGTCAAAACGATTATCCGAATTATGACGTCAGTCTGGTGTGCTCGGAGTAGTGCAATTTGTTGGGTGCGAGAGACGATAGATGCCCGGCCGTCGGCGATGGGGCGCGCCGGGGAGTTGTCCGGATCTGCAAATTACTTTTTCCTTCCAACATAAAGCCCCTCCCCCCTCCCTCGGGCTCTCGCCCACACTTTCAGTCGTCTTTTGCACGCCCGGCTTCTATCGTAGAATCGACACAGTGGCTTCATCGATAATCGTTCGGAAAAGTGATTTTTTTACAACTTTAACATTTTTTTTATTATAGACCCCCTCCCAGGCCCCAATACGTCACGTTTGGTTTGAAAATCTCATTTTACGACCGGAAGTGATGTCATACCGGACATTCATCACTTCCGGTTTGAAAATCATATTTTTCGACCGGAAGTGACGTCACACTGGAAATACGTCACTTCCGTTTTGAAAATCTCATTTTTCGACCGTTGGTGACGTCGTATCGATTTGGATTACGATAAATTTTATATAGGGTACAGCGGGACAAAATGGGGCAACGGGACAAAACGGGATTTTGGGCAAAACGTCATTTTCCAATAATTGTTGGATGCCCGAATTCGGCCTATCGGATACATCAGGCTTTTCTGCCCAGTTTTGCCACCTTGTCCGATCTCAAAATGATAGGAAAATTTAGTTTTGCCCCGTTGCCCCGTTTTGCCCCGCTCTCCCCTACTTATGTGTGTGTTGGCTTAAGATATAATTATTTTCTTCCGTTTCGTTAAGATTACGAAATGACAATAAAGAAAACGGTGGAAAAAATTTAATTCGAGGCGAGTGTCTTTTGTCCTGAACTGGACGATTTCATTTCTGTTCCTGGAGTCACCGCAGCTCTCGCATACATTTTTTTATCGCTTCGTGATATACTAGCGACCTTCTCGGTCGAGGTATTAATGAACTTCCGGACGGTGGAATATTTAGTAACCGCGACGAGTGAGCGCCGGCAACGGAGAGGTATATTTAGTTTAGGTGTGAACCCCGAGAGGAAACACTTTTTTTCGCCACATCTTGTGCAATCAAAAGAAGTCGGTCATTAAGAAGATCCCGCCGTTGCGCATTGTATTGCAGGGCATTTTAAATATTCACAAAATTCTCTTCTTTCCAGAAAGTCATCTGGCTGTTTCGAAAAAAAATGTCACAGTCTGCGAAGTACACCGATGCATGCAAATAAAAAAATTCGTCTCTCCACCCATACGCTTTATTATGTTACGAGCAAAGGGGACGTAAAGCTCCCAACGACTCTTATCAATTCCGTCGCCTAGTTTGCGTCGAGGAAACTGTTGTCCGCGAAGGTCTACAGTGTGCGCGTGTCCGTGCGAAGAAAAATCGCATCAGGGGTCGTACACGAGGCGCCTTTGCTCCGAAGGTGGTGGTTAGCCTCGCGTGAAATCGTTCGCGGGATGGCGGAGGGAAGCGGAGGCCTTGCCACAGAGATGATCTCCGAGAGCTCACGTGCGTAGCTATATCGCGGTTTTCACAGCGCACTCGAGAGCCGACACCGGAAACAGAGTGAGCCCCCGGATCTTTGTGCGAAATTTCCGCGCGGCGAACGAACACACAAGGCATGAATGTACAGCGCATGGTACAGAAACGGCAAAGGATACTTAGTTGGCCCCATAAAAAAAGTTTTCAGCGAATACGTCGCTCGAGAGCGGGTCGAGTCACCGGAAATTAGAGAGCCGCTCGGCTTTTTTTTAATTCCGGGTTCAGATCCATTCGTTATCGCAATTCATAGCGACGGATTCCCGAGGCTCTTCTCGCACTCGAAACTTTATAAACTCCCGACTCTCGAAGACCTCTCATTTCACGTTTGAATGAATGGAAGCTAACTGTGTGTGTGTGCGTGCCTCCGCGAGGCATTCTCGATGGGCTTATCGAATCGGAGCTGTCCGATTATTTAATCTTCAATTTTACCGTCATCGCAGGTTGTTGCCACACTTGTTTCCAGACGAGTGGATAAAAGCCTCGGTTCTCGAGTTCTCCTCTCCTGTCGTCTATTTACCACTCCGAGTTTCTTCCGTCCGCTCTCGAGCGTGCTGAGTGCAATTGCATTAGTGCAGCGATGTAATGTACGGTGTATACAACGTTGTACCATATCTGGCTCTATCCAATTCCATGCAGCTATGCTATACCATTAATATATGTGTATATATATATATATATATATATATATATCGAGAATTCGTGCGGTGCATATAATGTCTGTGACGCTGTACGAAGCTGGGTTGGGAGAAGCCTGCGGTCTCGACGTCTATCTATGTATGATATATATGTAAATACATATCTCACATATACCTTACCCAATGTACCGAGAATTACGATGTATTTGTCTATGGCAGAGAGAGCGAGTTCGTTTCGTTATCCGAAACGAAAAACCCCGACGGCACGATAACGAGCCCGCCAGAGCTCCATTCGTGCCCTCGTCAGCTTTACAGAGAACAACATACACACATACGAGCAACGCTACTCAACGCGAATCTTATCGTTCCTGCATTCTCGCTCTCTCTATCCCCCGGGCGCGTCTTCCGTCGAGACTCACTCATTGTGCTTCTCTGCTCCGCACACCAACTCCGTTGCCGCAGGCTCGACAGCCCGTTGGAACTGAAACCGAAAATACAATTTTCTGTTTTTTTTAGCTACGCGAAAAATTAATTGTAACGAGTCGCGAACACGCTCGAGGTGAGATAAATTAAAGCTCTTCCGAGCCGCGACTTCCGGGGGTCGAAGGGGACTTCCGGTGGGCTCTCGGTTTTGCCCGGAGATTAAAAAAAAAGTATATTCGGAGCGGTCATGTGGCTCAACGCGACGGTAAAAATAATGCACGGTAAAGACACCGCGAAAGTGAAAACTGTCGAGGAGCGAAGTGAAATATAAGATGGTAACTTTTAACCGGGCTATTAAGTCTCCGACGCTATTTCCTTCGCGGACTTGTTTAATATTTATTCGTTTTAAGTTTCGACTACGAATTCACAAAATTTACTGTATGCGACATTACGCAACGCAATATCGTTGCGCCGCGCACGCAACCGAAGCGGGTGGACTTGTCGCTCATCCTTAAAAACAAAAATAAAATAAAGGATCAGGATTGGCGTGAGAAAATTCAAGAAAAATCTGAGTTCCCACGAGGCGATAACGTAAATTCGTTTATTTCCGAGTCGTCAGATATACAGCCAGGTAGACGTCGGGTCTCGAGTCGAATGAGAGTCTCGACTACGAGAGGTTTCCGGAAACGCGCACGCAGACGTAAGCATAGACAGACGCCGAGCGATAGGCTCGAGTATGGGACGTTTCCGGAAACGCACACACAGACATAAGCATAAACATACCCCGAGACAGAGACCCGCCTCTCGCCGGAGTACAGTTAAAGCACTCGGAAGATCCCGAAGGTCCGGGGAATGTCTCCCTGCTGGGTCCCAGGTGAATCCATCCCCGGAGGTTTATGCGCCGGGCTTCGAGGAAGCTAGAGAAACGCGCTCGCGAGTGTCTCAGTGTTTCGGGAGCGGACGGTGGAGAATCTGGTAATACATATGCATAGGGAAGCGGGCAACAGAGGCAGGCGAGGTCGACCGGGAGGACTCTGAAAGAACTGTGGACCACCGTTCGTGGCAGCGGGACGCTCGGCCACTGGAGCACACCGGCAGCAGCCGAACGGGAAGAGGATAGACGGAAACAAAAAAAAAAAGCGAAGAAAAGAAAAAGGGAGAAACCGAAGCCGGTACGAACGCTTCGAGACTGCGAGAGCACTGTTCAGCCCCGTTCGTGTAGTAAATGTGAGCAGAGGGAAGGGAGAAAGCGGAAAGAGCGAAAGAGAGAAATCGAGACTGGAGGAGCGAGGTATCGTTAAAATGTACGAGGAGGACGGAGACGGAGGAGGAAAGAAACGACCGTAGGACGAATAGGGAGGGAGAGCGAGAGGCAAAGTGGGGCCGGTGCAGGCCCACTCGGGGAACGAGAGTTCCCTGTGTGCCATCGCAATATCGGCAGTTTAACGCGAAGGCGTCGCGGCATGCCTCGCTGATGCCGAACCAACGCTCTCCGATACAGAACCGATAAACGATTTACCCGTTAATACATAGTTCCGCGGTGTTTCAACGACTCATAATCGAATTATCGCGCAGTTATTTCGTCGGGATCATCGATTATTCAATTTTTTTATCGTACGTACCGTGTGCCGTAGTGACAAATAAACGGTTAAACGAAACGCGAATATACGCGAGAGCCGTGCTTGTGTTTTCGATCCGTATCGTAGCCGGGAAGCCGGCTGCGAGAGTGTATCGCAAAAATCTGTATTACTCACCGGCGGTTAGCCGCAGCATCGAAAGTGATGCTCTTCCGAGTTTCGTTATTGCCTAATCGTGGATTTTATTTGCCGACATTGGAAGCTCGCCGGTGAGAGAATTTATTCATTTATTATCATATATGACCCTGAAGATATGATATCGAATTACATGAAATTTCATCTTTGGTGAATCTCTATCAATGCTCTGGTTTAGACAGATGAAAAAATGAGCGAAGTTTGTGCGACGCAAAACATAGCCGTTATAACGTGATGAAATTTAGTCTCAAATGCAGATATCTTCAGGGTTATTATTATTTTAGTTGCGGCACGTATACACTGCACCAGCTTTTGTTTCGCTGCGTCCACAAATATGGTCAGGGTCATTTTTTTCTTTTGTTTTTGTTCAACGCGAAAATTTCCTCACTAAATACATAGACCCAGGTCAAGGGAGATCCGAGTCGTTCGGCGGTGAAAAATTCGCTGGCTCTTCGACGCCAGTTGTCACGTTGATTTTTCTCTGGCGAATAAAAAAAAAGCTCGAAGCTCTCGAACCGCGCTCGATCTCTCGGGCTGCGTCCGGCGTTCGACGACGATTTAATTAGTGTCGGGCGAGCAACGAGAGAGCGACGGGACAGCGGTGGCCGTTCCGATGGTCGTGGCTGACCAGCAGCGACCAGGCAGCAATACAAGCATTTAGCTCGACGGACGTTTCAAGCACCGAGTTAGCCACCACCGATCCGGGAGCCCCGCTGCCGCCGTTGGTGTCTCACCGAGTAACGAGGAATGTAACGGCATTATAACCACAGGCGGAGATCGCGCGACCCTTGCGCGCGCGTGCGGCCAGCATGCGGGGGAGAGAGGCAGCTCTCTGCACACGTTCCGCAAGAGCAAATTCGATACAGTGGCATGATAAATGCGCATAGTTCCTCGCGTAGGTTGCATACTGTACCGCGCCAGTAATACGATTTAATTTGAAAAATTTAATTATTTCGCATTACACGATCCCAAACGCTGTGGTAACTCGACCAACCCCTCTACATGCGCTCGTTATTATAATAATGCCATTTTACACGAGACGGAAAAAATAATTATTCTCGCTAACTAAAAAAAAAACACATAGTAGATCGTTCGTTCTATCCGAGAATGATTGACCCTAAAATATTGGCGATATTGAAAATTCCCTTCCGTAACAAATTTTAAAGGCTTTTGTAGCCTACGGCGTAGCGATGGGGGTTTCGAAATGTGAAATGTATGGAAATTTCTCTGTGAGAAACAACGCCTTACGGTGGATTTCATTTGAATAACAAAATTTTCGTTTGAATTAAAATAGACGATAAAAAGTGCGGAAAAAATGTAGGCCTCCGAGGGATATTGGGAGAGAATTTCGGAGCGAAGCACTCGGCTCGCAGTCGTTGCAGCTGCCGGTTCGCAGGAATAGGGAGGTTACCGCGAGGGAGAAAGAGGGAAGAAGAGGTTGGTAGGTGAGTCGGCAGTTGTGGAAGAAGTCAATACGAAAAATGTAAATAACGGGGCCGAGTCACGGACCCGTATGCGGAATAACGAGGCAACAGCACGCGTCCGTTGATTCGATAAACTCGCGGGAATATATAAAGGTGAAATTCTCTTTTGCGTATATTAATAATAACGAGAGAGTCAATTCCGTAATCGTGTGGGTTTGAGCCGCGCTGTATGTGTGTGTCTATATTATACTCTCATGCTGAAGGCAAAAAATTGCCGAGGGCGGAGGGGGTGAAGAAGAAGTTGAATGGAATTGAGGATTTTCCATTCGACTTTACAATTTTGTATGGGACCTTGGCCAAAAGCCTTTCCGCGTTCGAGGATTTCTCACCGAAATAATATTCGTAAATTCAACGGGACCAATTTCTTTTTTTTTTTGCCCTCTGTAAAAATGTCACGGTCCAATTCCCGCATTACGATTCCGATCGGACGCCAGACAGTTTTCCACGAGTCCAAGAACTTGGTCGCGCGCGCGGCCCGAATAATGATGTACTCGCGACCTGTAAAATTTAATTCGAAAACATTGTTATTTTGTTTGTTATTTTTTGTCTATTTTCAAACATTGATAGAGAGTGATCGTTGAACCGCGAGATTGTACAGAAGCAGCGAGCCATTGTAGTCTCGCGGCCCACAACGGCGGTCTATGTATCCGATACATATATTTACCTTTGAATCGGATATCCCAACAGAGAATTGAATAACGATACGTAAACTCCAAACTCATCTTGCCTCGCAGCTGTGGACTTCGGGGTATTATATTCTCACTATCCGTGCCTAGCTCGGATAGCGAGAATATCACAATATAAAGGAAAGGAAAGAGACCCGTCTCTCCCCTTTAGAATCGATAGCGCGTATGCGTGTGGTATCCATGCAATCGTGCAATCGTTCTTTGCCTTCTTCAACGTTCCTTCAACCACCGCTCTCGTTCTCCGTTCCTGGACTCCGATCGATCGTTTTAACCACGAGGCGTTTTCTTTATTTTTCTTTTTACCCGCCACCGTCTCCGTTCTTAATGTCAGCGCGCCTCGGCGTAGTAGGAAGCACGAGAACCCCCGGGTACACACCGAGCGGCGTCCAGAACTCGTCGATGTCTCTCATTAACTTACGACTCTCGACTGCATACGCCTGTTTCGACAGTGCTCTCTTTTCCGACGGCTCCTACGCGGCTGGTCGTCGAGCGAAATCGACTCGGTGTCGTCTCCGACAGTCCACAGTCCACAGTATTCTTCATTCGTTCGACTCGGGCACTCTTAAGCTTGGGAACCGAGCCTGTGCGTTCGATATAAATTACTCATCATGTTATTACGTTCGTTCGCTGGACGGGTCGGTGGTGAGCTACCGCACGACCCCTACATGCCCCCGTTCGTGTTTCCCAGAACGGAGGCTCAATGTGGAAATTGGGGTTGTACCGCAAGCTGTACAACTTTTATCAACGGCGATTATATATATACATATATATACACATATAATCGCCATCTAAAAGCGATGAAACGTAAATCACTATTTTCCGACCGAGAATATTCATTCTCGGTTGGAAAATCGTGATTTCCGGCAATATAATGTTGGTAACGAAAATAATAAGACTGTTACCGTGCGCTGCTCGTCGTCGGGCTAAATTGACTCTCGGAGGGTATGGAATTTACATATGAACACATATATGTGTGTGTATATGTGGTGAATATAAGCGAGTATATCCCAAGGGATAAAGGGAAGCGCTAGCTGGAGGGAGCCGAATCGGCGGAAACGGCAACATCGCCGGGATTTACACCTTTCCGTCGACCCAATTATGAGTTATTGCCTCGCGAAGCATCGCACGGGCTCCCTCGTATTCTCTCAGCTCGCACGAGGAAAGCCCTCACGCCTTCGAGTGTCGTTCAAGAGCACCTCGAGTGCTGGCGATAACGCGTGATGGTCTCGATCAATTGGTACTTCTGCCGCTCCGGGGAACGAGCATCGTACACGCCGCACTGTCACGATAGTTCGAAAAATCACGAATGAACCTTCGGGACGTCTCATCGCTTGGTTTTTCTTTTGTTATTCAGTTTATCGAGAGATACGCTGAGAGCTGTTCTGATTAGCTGAATTCCAGCTGTCGAAAGTCGTTTAGTTTAAATAGTACGTACAAAAATTCCATGTTAATTATTTTCAAAAATATCGGAATGATGGAATAGCACTGTTTTGGATTTATCCCTGCAATCGGTTGTTCCACGAACCCGATGCATGCAGTTATGTGGCCCGGAACATTTATCGGAAGCCTTCAATTGAAAGCAAAAATAAATGCAATTTACTCCATTATCGTACTATTTCACGTTTTCCATCGCCCTGTGACGGCAGAACAAAAAAAATTTGGTAACTCCACGGAGTATCCTATCTCGTGCAGCCTGATTCTGTTAACGGAGCAAAAAAGAGCGATTCCCTTCCTCCACAATCGCTCCCAGTTAAATAATGATAGATGTCCCTTGGATAAAATTGCGCCTGAAAATCGTCCAACTGAATGACAATCGATTATGAACGAACGAAAAAAAAAGTTGCGCAAAGTTTTGTCCCGAGAACGTTGGAAAACCCTCGGCGACAAAGTTTATTCTGCCAGTGCATGAGACGAGTACAATGAATCGACCATTAACTCCCCCACAGTTTCTCCGACTGAATTAGCGATGGAGAGCCCTCCGTGTACGGACGGACCTTGAGCAGTCTCATTACACAATCGTTGCCGCCAGCTATGCCGCACCGGGTTTAATTAATTTTCGTAACAAATGAACGGTAGACCGTACAGAATTGTAGATGATTCGACACAGTGTGCTCGGTCCATCGTCGGGAGAGCCGAACGATAGGAGCGCACACATCGTTCGCGGGTACGGGTACAGTGTCGGCGAAACTTCCGCCGATGTGTGCAGTACGTGTTACGGAGAGACACGCGGGTATCTAGGTCCGAAAATAGAAGAATCACCGACGGGAAACTACAGGTGGCTTCGACCCAGCCGAGTCCTCCCCTCGCGTCGCTCGGCGTGCTCCGAAAGCCGCGCACACATCCACTGCAGAGCCCGGTGGCAGTAAAAGCAGAACAGCACAGTAGGAGCAGCAGCAGGCCTGGAGCCGACGTTGGGACTCAGGAGTTCTGGAGGTACACACTATATGGTCGTTAGGTCGTTGACTATAGTTATAGTGGAAAACGTAGATATCCGAGCAGCCACCGTGGTTACCTATATATTCCACGCGAGCTAGCCCGTGTGCTACTGGTATCGCTGGTGCTGGAGGGCTGGGTAATCAATACTCATCGCCTCATCTCCCTCACGCTCCACGCTCTCCCGTACAGACCTTTCGCTCTTTCTCTCCCCCGTTGCTCCACGCGGGCTACCAGTCGCTCGGTTATATACACGAACGAGCTGCTCGTGTTCCGTCGACTCTTTCTTCCATTACTCTATACCGGTATCTACACCTGTATAAATTGTATTCAAGCCATCGGATCTGCGCGCGATGTGTCGTCGAGAGAAATTAAATGAGAATTAAAGTTTCGACAGTTTTAACGTCCCTAGGAACATAGCCCGAGAGGAGCCGAGCGCTTCCACCGCTCCGGCGTATTCATTGGATCAGAGGGATTAATTAAAATGGGACGGTGACTTATTGGAACGGAGGACCTTGAAATTTGTACGGGGGATCGCTCGTGGAGCATCGGTGGCATGCGCCATTAGGTGCAAAAATTTACTATAGCGTACTGTAGTTTACTTCTTAAAATTTGTTACCGTAGATCGGGAACGCATCGGTTTTGTCACTTCGGTGGACGGTAATCGAAGATGAACCGGATTTATACACCCTATGTTGGCCATCCTGTGTTGTTTGTTCGAGGTGTTATCCGAGTGTAAGTAACGCGTATGGATAGACTCGGAGAGATTGGATGCGCGGATAGTTGTCGAGGAATCGATTTCGTTCTTCCCGGTATTGCTGATACGTGCGGGACTCACAGCACCTGTCACAATATATACGGTATCGACTGTTCCGTATGCCAATATGCAATACACATATGTTTATGTTCCGGGGCTCGCGACCGAAGCGTGTACATGGCTGGTTCTCCGGTCCTACACGGTCCCAGGCTTCGGCCAGAACCAGCCGCGACAAACGGTTGGCAGAGCCTGCGAGAGTGCCCAAGAGATCAGTCGCGATCGATGCGACACATACCACGGTACAGCGTACGTGATACGTAACGAGGAGGCCAGAATGTTCTCTGTCGAACAGATGTAGAGTCTGGTGAGAGGATCAAAGGGTCCTCGAAAACAAAGGCCCGCCCCGCTCTCCCCCGGCTTTGCCACTTCCCCCCTCGAGCACACGTCGCACAAATCGACGCGTACTCTCGATCGAGATCATCCAGCCGCGAGCAAAATTTCACGTCAGGAACATTCCACAATTCGCGAAGTATCCCACGGAGGTATCTTGGTCCGAGGGTTCGGCAAGAATGTTCATTAATAAAATTTCACCGACACTCCGCGTTGAGAGTAACGTCTCTGATACTCCTCAGCAGTTCCTCGGAATTTTCTCCACGAACCCGAAGACTTTTCTCGCGCTTTACGGCCCTCGACCGGCAGCAAGTTCGACGACGGTAAAGAAAGACGTGTCGGACGAATTGATAGCTCCGGCGAACGTTGGGACTTTGCGGTGCTTCTTCGCCGTTGAACTGGCGAACGAGTGCGATAGATTCCGACTCGAAACTATTCGCAAAGTTTGAGCTGCCCGCGAGCTCCTCGGAGGGACGAGAGCGAACTTCGACTTTCACGCTTCGCCATCGAGAGCCGAAGCAACCGGAGTCGTGGTGTTCGCGCGCTCGTCCGAGAGGACACTCGACGAAGTCTGACGGAAGTTGGATGGGCTCTCCTCGCCTTCGCGTTCAGCCTCTCGAGGAGATAGCGAGAGCGGAAATGAGCGGCTGCAGCGCACACCTCCAACGTTGACCCACCGGGGTACACGGAGAACCGGTACACTCGCGTGTGGTTTTCAGAGGCAAAATTAATTCGGCCAACTCCGATAACAACCGGCGGTTTAACCGGTGAGATGAGGCTCTCAATTATTGTTCATCAACCGACGGCGTATCAAGACGCTTCCGAAATAATACCGGAGCGGAGGATTGGAGCCACTCGAGAATCTAATCTCCCCCGGCGTTATATCTCAGCTCGGTTAACTCGAGGGGATGAGCACGAGGGAGGTAATGCCGCTCGCTCGGCAAAGACGGAAGCGCTTCTGTACTATAATCTTATACACAATGCGGTCTAATACCGTCGAGCGATTCTCCGCTCAGTCAATATTTGGGCACAACTCGCTAAGACTCACAGCTCGGCGAGTCCGGAAGCTATATTACCCTTGCCTTACGCTATGCGAACCTGTCTCGCGGCACGCGACATCGGAACATACGTTAATCCTTCTTCGGATCTAAAAAAAGAATCGTGTAAAGTAGACTCCATAATATCCGAGGGGTTTGTCGCTTCGTACACGTTGTTATTGGCAGTTCGATCGAGCCACGAACATCGCGTTCCGACGAGCCATGCGTGACGACCTACGACGCTGAAAATAGGTTTGACGCATACGGTTTTAACATTTGACGAAAAAAATAACGATTGTCGACGGTACGCAAAAGAAAATATCAGAATAAAATGAAAAACCATTTATCCATCTGCCATGACAATGAAGATCGACGATTAATTAAAGCGTTAATAAGACTTGTAAACGCCCACGCGTCAATCGAGACAACGGTATCGATTGCTAAAACTGTTTTCTGCAACAAGGAATCGTCACTATTCACCCTATGTGCGGGACTTCCCACGCTTGTATCATTCTCACAGTGAGCCATTCAACGCTTTGTATGTGAAAACTTGTAATGTATATGACGGATCTCTCTCTGCCCTCTCCCCCCCCCCTGGCCGAAGTCTGCGAGGCGACGCCAAAGTGCGTCATCCGGATTCAGTATAATTAAAGCGCCTCCTCGTTCTCGCGTTCTCCTCCGCCTATCTGTCCCTCAACGCGTCCGGAGAGTCTTCAGCCGGCGCTAATTTGAATGGAGGCAAATCGACGACAAGAGACGTCGAGGAGAGAATATATCGGACGAAAAGTTGCCTCGTTCTTCATCGTAACTCGTGCATCACTTACAGGCTCCCCATTTGCGTCAGCGGAAAATACCACTGACCTCCTGCCTCTACTCGATGGATATATATATATATATATATATCACACACACACACACACATATATCTATATATTTTCATCGTTCGTTTGAAGCTTCGATATGAAAGGCACGAAATAATAATACTGGGAAGGAGACATTTCCGGGAAGAAACTTGGCAGAAGCGCTAAAAAAGCTGGAGTGCAGCAAAAATCATCCGGGCGAAGAACGAGCGAGGGTGTCGCGAAGATTCTCGGATCTTGAGGATCTTAGAAGGCTAAGGGGCGGGAGTGAAGGCGAGGAAATATTCCGTAGAAATGTCGCGCGAGAGCACCGATGAAAAAAGCTTCGTCCTCAAGATTCCCTCTGGCTTGGAAGTAATCATCGCTGGGAACGATCGAAAGCTCCCCAGCGTTCGATATAACATGGTGAGGCTTTCGATATATAACCGGAGACCGGCGACTGCGGCACCAAATCCTCTTTTAATATGGCTCGACGACATTTCTCGGATCCATGAAAAATCGATTCGACATCGCGCGCTCTCGAGAATTCTCGGTACAAATATCGTGCATTTACGGGGCTTCTCCCCCCCATTCAAGTAATGACATTTCTGACATTTCTGATCAAAATTTGTTCGCTCTTCGGGTATTTCCACGTTTTTACTTTCTCATCACGTAGAAGGTTTATGAGAAGAGAAATTATTGTGGATATAAATAAATTCGAGTCTCGCAACGTGGTCTAAGTAGGACGTGTAACCTTTAACGTTTTATGTTTTGTTTCAGGAGGGCGATGGTGCACCTCCCTTAGCGTGGATATGGTAACCATGAGCTCCGAAAAAACCGCCTGCCGGCGAAAGCCGGCGGAGAGTAACGGCTCCAAGGGCGCGGGTGAACGCGGCTATTCGGCGGGTGGAAAGGGTAAGGCCGTAACGCTGAAAAACAAAAAAGACGAGGGTGGCACGACGACGGACGAAAAACCGAATGCCTCGCCGAACGCGACGGCCACATGCGCCGAGGACAGTCCCAACTATCTCGTGTACAAAAAGGTATTACGACAATAATTCCTGACCAAAAATTGCGAATCGTGAATGAAAAAAAACGAAAAAAAAGTAGCGTAAACGATTTACATAGAAGATAGAAGCGGCCGTGCAGAACTGAATGCGAAGGCGTTGTGTCGCTAAACTTGGCGAGAGTAAAACATTTGTTTGTATACCGACGACGAGAAAATAAAGCGGCTAGGAATGGGAGGCAACGGGAGCGGCGCGCACACACAACACCGGGACTATTTGTCAGATTCACGCGAGATTTCCCACCGAAACGTCTTTGTCCGCGGCTCTGTCTATCGTCCTGCTCACGTTTCATCCATTTGGAATACGGCCAGCTATCATCCCTGGGCGATTTGCCGCACGAGATCCGTTTTTCGAGCCACACATCCGACCCGTTACCACCTCGCCGCGGTGTCGTCGTCTGGTAGCGTCCTGTTTTTACTTTACCGCTCCGATCGCACGATACAGCCGATTTCGTTAATTACAAATTTATCGATAACCTTTTCGTCGAGCTCTCGCGAATGTCGCAGTTAGACACACACACACACACACACACACACAGACGCGTCGACGTGCCGAATTGATTCGATATCTCCCCGTGATGAATTCACTCTTGTGCCGTTCACGAAATAAAAAAAAATAAAAAAAATTGCCCCACGATCTTTTATCTACTTTCTATTCTACAAGGAGTACCCCATTACGTTCTTTGCGTTCTCGTTCGTCCTTTTCTCCATTCACCTTTCCATTCATTGCGAACGCTATTGTGAGGGAAAAAAGAAAGAAATCAGGTCGATTCGTGGCTACTCGGGGCGTCGTACAGTAACTACTATCTTCGGGCGAAGATTCCCTCGTCGCACCGGTGAAAAAAACGGCCCATTATTTAACGAGTTCTCGCTCGTCTAATGTTTGGCAAAACTTCTTGACTCCCTTCGTTCCCTCACGCTCTCTCTGATGAGAGAACAATCAGGTCAATTCGTCAGTCGTTTATGTGTACGGACTGTCAATCTTGTTGGAAACTCTCTCTCAAGAGAGAAAGAGAGCGTTGAGCGAAAAGAGACTTTGCTATATGTATTGTATTATCTTCTCGAGTCCGTAAAATCGGGAAGATGAGAGGTTTGCCAAGGGAAGCTCTCCCAGCTCGGTGCTTTTATAGTGTCGTCTTACGTTCTCGGCACGGGGAAGATCGATCGTTCCTAAAGCTGTTGGCTCTCGCTCGTTGGAGAGTCCAGCCTTCCAGTCGAACCGAACGTTGTACAGAGTGCAAGCAAAAGCGGTTACGGCGGTTCGGTTATATACCTATTCGCTGCCTCTTTGACTATCTCTCGCTTCTCCTCTTTATCTATAATCACCAGGGTTCCCTGGCGACTTGTATTAATCAGTGCACGAGAAAACCGGTAACCGGGTCCGTTTCCTCATCGAATTATAGGTGAATCAATTTAACTAGCCATCAACGAACGTTAATTCATGCGTTTCTGTTGCTCACTACATTCGAGATGAACTGCAAATGCATTTGAGGCGACATTTCCGGTTTGAAAATCGAGATTTTATGTAATCGGAGACGACGTCCCAACGAAATTTTGAATGAATTAAGGAACACAGGGTATGCTTGTTTGTGTAGATGGAGTCTATAGTGGAGAAAATGCTGGACGAAGTTAACGGCGTGCCCGTGAGAACGGTCAAGAGCTTTATGACCAAGATACCCTCGGTTTTCACCGGTAAGTACGACGAAATGTTTCTTTTGCCGCAATTGCCCGTGCGATTTAAAATTGTTAGCGAAGGGCTCATAGGGCACTTTCATTTTTTTTTTTACAGGTACCGATCTCATAGCGTGGATGATGAAAAACATGGAAATCGATGATCAGGAAGCTCTTCACGTGGCTCATCTGATGGCTTCCCATGGTTACTTTTTTCCGATAGACGACCACTGCCTTACCGTGAAAAATGACAACACATTTTACAGATTTCAAACTCCTTACTTCTGGCCATCGAATTGCTGGGAACCGGAAAACACGGATTACGGTATAAAGCGAACTCTCGAGGCAAAATCGACTGCTGAGAACATGATAAGCTGTATCTCGTATGTTCAAGCACACGTGTTACTCCCTTTTGATTCTCAGCCGTCGATATTGTAAGAAAACGATATTGCTACTCTCAGGCCTGTTCGCATTTCCGGCTATGTAGCTTTACCGCCGTTCTGAACTTTAATAAAAAAAATATATATGTATATATCCTCGCAGCTGTGTACCTGTGTAAACGTACGATGCAGAACAAAACGCGACTGGAATTGGCTGACTACGAGGCGGAAAATCTCGCCAGACTGCAGAAGATGTTCTCGCGAAAATGGGAGTTTATATTCATGCAGGCGGAGGCGCAGAGCAAAGTCGACAAAAAGAGGGACAAGTTGGAAAGAAAAGTATTGGATAGCCAGGAGCGAGCTTTTTGGGATGTGCATCGGCCAATGGTAAAGTATCGGCGAAGCTTGAACGGAGTGGAAATTTAATCCGAGTAAAAAAATATGACCTTTTTTTGAAATTATTGACAGCCTGGCTGCGTCAACACCACCGAGATGGACATAAAAAAAGCTTGCAGAAGTAACAAGCCGATAATAAAAGCCAGCAGGCACCTGCAACTCGGGGTTGCGGGTGGACGGATATCGCCGACCCACGCGGATCAAAACCCGAGCCCTTCGCCCGAGACCCTACAAAGAGAGATCGCCATGCTGAAACAAAGACTAGACAGACGAAACATCAAAGTATCCAAAGTGGCGGAAGCGTAAGTTCATTTCTCATCACACCATTTTTTATATTTTTCTTTTAACGTTTCGTTCCGCGCGAGTTGAAAAATATCGGAGATATTTATTTTTGCAGGCTCATCGGTTATTTCGAACAGTACGTCGAGTACGATCCGTTGTTCACGCAACCGGAGCTCGGCAATCCATGGATTACCGACAGTCCGGAGACTTGGGAACAAGAAAAATTGGCGTGAGTATTCAATGTTTTTTTTTTTTTATCCGAAGAATATCGATTTAGAGAGTGCCTAAGAAAAAACTTATCAATTTTACAGGAAGGAAATATCAGCGAGAAGAGTGAAGCGATGGGCGTTCAGTCTTCAAGAGCTTCTTCAAGATCCTGTAGGCCGGGAACAATTCGTACGCTTTCTCGACAAAGAGTTCAGTGGTGAAAATCTCAAGTGAGAATAAACTTTTGTTTCCACCTCGGTTCATTTAACGACCTTCGATGTTGGATTCCAGGAATGGCTGTTTTATTGCAGATTTTGGGAAGCGGTTCAAAACTTGAAGACTCTACCGCAGCGAGACGTCCAAATAAAAGTCGAGGAGATCTGGAACGAATTTCTCGGTCCAGACGCGAGTTGTCCGATAAACGTTGACTCCCGTTCGTTCGAGATGACGAAGAGGAATCTGGAGAAGCCCGATCGATGGTCGTTTGACGTAGCGGCTGTAGGTATCACCCGAAAATGTCGTCCATCGACACGCATCCCAAAAAAAAAAAAAAATGAAAGATTTTCTGATGAAAATTGAACTCGATTTAATTGAACTTTAAAGGCGCACGTGTATCATCTGATGAAAAGCGACAGCTACTCGAGATATCTACGCTCGGAGATGTACAAAGATTTCCTAAACGGATCGAAGAAGAAGGTGAAACAGCAGAACGATAAACGAATTGATGAATTAATCGACATCTCACTAAGGCGATTCGTTATAATACGCGTTTATTGATAAAGCGTTTGCGATTTCGCGTTTGATTTCAGACGTCGGTCAAGGGGATTCGGAGCATCGTGTCGTTCGCTGGTCGGAAAGACACGGCCGGCTCTTAACCGATCAAACTTTTCAACGGCCCGGTGGGTTCGATCGAATTGGTTGGTAATGCTACCGCAACTGAATTTCATACCGCTTGACGTTCACACAAACACACGAGAATCGGAGGGAGAAACGATGACTGATGGTATGGAAAAACAAAAAAAAAACATCCAAAGTTCGCCACCACTTTCCCGGCCTTCAACAGTCAATTTTACTCCATTCTCATTACTACGTTCGAGGATACGTGTATTATCGAACCTTCCTTCCTATTTCCGTGCCAAGGACGAAACCGATGAGCATAGATTATAACGCAATTTTCTTGCCTCTCCAGGTGACGCTGCAAAGATCCTTGATGAAGGATGCGCCAACCGGACGTCAGGCGTCTCGAACCGTTCGTCCACACTGAGAAAGTCTTTCGCGTATCTCTCGCACCAATCCCCACATTCTTTATCGACTCTCTTTTTTCGTAATTATCGCCGGCCGCTCGTCTCTGAACTTATCGGCCGTTAAAAAAGAAATATCATCTGTATAAAAGACAAAAACAAAAGAAACGAAAAAACCAACACGAAAAAAATGACCTATAGGGAATACAATGAGAGAGCGGGACGAGAGGTTCGTCGGCCTCGATGAAGCCTGCCTCTCAGATATCAAACGATCGAGCTCTCTTCCCGCTGCGGTTAATCGACTCTCCGATAATCTCGCGGGAGTTATGCCGAAGAAACGAGGGCGAGAAGAATTTTCGTGGGGCTCGCACGGATCCTCGGGCCCCGCGGGGTCAGCCAGGTTCGAGTTCACTGAAACGGATCGTGCCTCGAGAACGGTAAACCGACCGGTTACTCCGCACAAAATCGACGAACGACGAGCGTTCTCTCTTATCGGGTCTGCGAACCCGAAAAAGAACTATCAATTCTCCTTGCCGCATGCACATGATCGTCGACGATCGAACGGAAACATACGTTTTGGTGACGTTATTGTGCGCGCGATCGTCCCGGCATCGGGAACCATAAACGATCGTGCGTTTGTAGATAAAGGATAAAGAAAAAAACAAAAAAATGAGCGTACATTTTGCACTCAGGCTTGTAAATAGAATGCGGGGGAGCGAACGCCGCTTTCCGCAAATATACGATATACGCGGAGAGAATTCGAATATAAATTTTCCTCGACGTATATTTTCGTATGAAGCGAGACTCGCGATAAGCAATCGCGCCGCCGTTTAGACACTCACACAATCCAGCAATAAACCATCGCAGATCGACTGTGAGTCTCGTGACGGTTAAAGTCACTTTTGCGCGTTAGGTTGTGTATAGGTGTGTATGCATGTATGCGTGCATGGGTGTGTGTGTGTTTGTGTGTCTGAATAGAGAATTAAAAACGCTAGTAAAATGAGTTCGTGTGTCGAGCGACACGGAGGGGTAGATTCAACGATCAAACGATTATCGCGCGTTCGAGAAATACATACTTTTTTTTTAATGGCACACGCGAACACAAACGTGTTGCTACCTTTTTGTGCTGAGAGAATTTTTTCAACCGTGTCCTTCGCTGCTGCATGCTGCTGCCCTGTTTGCCAGGCGGAGGGAGACTCGGGTTGCACGATCCTACAAGCAAGGACTCGAAGTTGATCGGGAATTTTAAAAAAATGTATAAAAAGGAATTTTAAATCAATATGACAACCGGTCGGGCACACAACGGTGCCAAATAGTGTTTGCACCGTATCCAATAAGTAATGGACAAAAAAAAACATAATAGCGATCTCGAGATTGAAAATATGAAAGCTGAACGATTGAAAATTATCCCGCGATGTAAATGCTGTATGTGTATAGAGAAACGAAAGAGGAGAGAGAATAGAATTGGTTCTTGTAGAAATTATTAACATCTGTGCCCACCCCAAAAAAAAATTCCAATAGATATCACATCGACAACACCTCATCGATCGCCGAATTAATTGAAAACGCAACAATTGAGCGTTCTTCTCGTATTTTATTTTGTTTGAAAAAAAAATATTAATCGGAGGTTCGATGCTTTTCGTGAAAATATTTTTATCGTGTCGGTCAGAGACCCGCATGAAAAAAAGGACCTCCGATCAACATTATTATCGTCTTGGATTTCATTCGAAAATTGTCAATTGATATTTAATCGTAATACGTAATTATTTCTATCATACTTAATCGGCCCATGCACTCAACACGAATCTTTATCAAAATTTCTCACGAGATATGTATGCTGCCGATGATCGCCGCACGGCGATATGCATCATTTCGTCGATCAGAAGGTATGGTATACATACATACATATATATATATATATATATATATATATATATATACACACATATATATATATATATATAGATATATATATTCAGTATAAAAGACTTTGAGGTTTCACTCTAAAATTGTAAACTATCATCGGGCTTTGTCGTCAACATCATCGTTCGCCGTGAACTCTTGCGCGCGCAGCTAGCAATTACCATCTATTTTTCTATTTCAAAAGAGAAAAAGGCATGATACGCACGTTCGACGTAACGGCGAAGAAAAAAAAATAAACATACACGCTTCGTAATCCACTCGTTTAAAACTATCGCCTTAGTCAATCTCGCCTGTCTCGGTTTCTATCCCGCGACCTTCGCTCTGTGACATTCACGCTTATTTTCTAAACAAGCCGAAGGATAGAAGAAACGCGCTTGAACTGTGTTTGTTTGTGAGTTTTGTACATCCTTAAACGATATGACTAGATATAAATACGGAGAGAATGTAGTTATAAGCGAATGAGTATATGTATATATATATATATAAAAACACAAATTTACGAAGTTACCTCTCGCCGTATAGGTGTCCCGACAGTGTCGAGGGAGGAAAAACTTTATACCGTTGGCTCAACGGCCGAACGTCATCGCACCGATAGTCGAGAATATACTCGTCTCTCGGCATCGGGCCACCCGTCTAACGACTTTCGCGCGAAACCCATCCAGCTAATTGAATCGCCAGCGCTTCGTTATAATTTACAGATTATACAAATCGTTGGTCGATTGAAACTCCACTCATCGCCGATTCCGAGAATCTGACACGTGACCGACGATGAGGTACGATTTGTGGCTCGATAACAAATCACTTCGGAATTAATACTTAATAAATACACGTTTTACGCGTCAAATTGACGATACATAATAGTCTAAGAACGGAAAATCCTATGGAAACGTCCTTGAAAGTCGAGATCGTCGATGATCCGTCCGACTCGTGTTCCGAAATATTATTATCGAGAGTCTGCGATCAATGCGTGGAAGAGCGGTGACGTTTTATCACGACCCTTCGCAACGAGCTTATTTCAGAAAAAAAAAAATTATTGATAATCATAGTAATAATAATATGAATTGAAATTATACTGTCCGAGTTAACTGTAAGGATCGTCAAGCGGCTTCGACTTCTTTCTTGTTTCTCTTGATTATCGGCACGGCTGCCCAGAGGGCGGTACCCAGTATCAAAATAATACCAAGAGCGAGAAATATCGGTTTGTAGGAACCGACGTGCTCGTAGATAATGCCGCATAGCGGCGGCCCCACGAGCTGCAGCACTCCGTTTACGAATAGCGAGATCCCGTACGAGGAGCTGAGTTTCTCGGTGCCGAGCATATCGGCGAGAATTACCGTGGTTATACCGATGTACATGCCCGATGAGAGGCCGAAGAGGGCGCAGAAGAACGACAGCATAGTGTAACTGGTGGCCATTGGTAGAAGTGCGAGGGCGATGCCGCTGAGGCCGAGGCCGCCGACGAAGTAGTAATACTTTGGTATGAAATCGATGTCCGACAGGGATGCACCGCCGATTCTGCCGACGAGGTCGAGAGCCGACACGATCGACAGCAGTAGTGCCGACATGTTTCTGTCGAAACCCTCGGAATACGCGTAGGACGGCAAGAGAATCATGAAGTTCGTGTTGCTTATCGCCGAAGTTGAATTAGATATTAGAATAACGAGATATATGGGATCGTGAAGAACGCTGAAATCGAAGAAGCTCATACTCGAACCGATGCTCTGCGACGAGTCCTCGTCGAGTTTCTTCTTCTTCGCCGATTTTTCGTCCTCGACGACGGCCGATTCCATCGCGTCCTCGTCGCGCTTCAGCGAACTCTGCCTCTTCGGCGTTTGGGTCCTGAATATCCTCCTGAAAAGTCCCGGCACCCGGGGACTCAGGGCTATGGGTCCCATGTCGGAGACTATGCTGTGCTGACGCGACAGATGAAAGCTGCTGCCGTTACGTCCGCTCTTCCTCGCGGAGTTCGTCCTGCTCAGCGGCGGTGTCGCGTTGTTCATCGAGGTCGTATTACCTTTGGCATTTTCAGCTCCACCGACGGCACCGACCTCGCAGTTTATCGTAACCGAATGGTTCGTCTCGGTGACGGACTGTTCCGCGACCTCGTCTCTCTTCTTCGCCTCGACGTCCTCCGGACTCTCCGACACGAACGATTTTTCCTTGACCTGCGCGACCTCGTCGTCGCTCGACTCGCTCAGCGTCTTCTCGAGATACTTGGACAGATCGGACAGATGGGCCGAAGTGCTCTCGCAGTGGGCGTTCGTAGTTCCGTGCTGACCATCGTCCGACTTACCGGGCAAGCTTATACGAAGTTTCGTCGCCACTGCCGGCTCGTCGAGCGACAATGCATCGTTATCTATGCCATCGTCAATGGCCACTTCCTTCATATGCTCTTCCACCGGATGGTACAGCAAAGCGCACACCAGTGTATTCAATGTAATCGCTCCCATGATCAATACTGCACCTCTGGAAAAATATTTCAATCATCGTACCATTATAATGCACTCGTGTAATGACAACAAAAAATAAGTCAAGGTATCGTTATAAAAATTGTACGTAAGAGTCCCTCGTCCGATATCTACAATTGGCATTAAAGGAGTTCGCATGCGGACAAACGATTCCGAGATCTTCTTGGCAGATAACCCGCGTTCGTTTCGCCTTTCGGAGCGACACGCGATCGAAAGACGAAAATTCTATGTCCATGGAAGTTTCAAGAATTTACGTTACGATGAAAAAAAGAAAACGTCGTTTCGGTTAACCACATCCGTGAAAAGGAGTGCCAAGCCGAGCGAACTTGTCAGTCAGTGTAATCAATGTATTTGCCATGAGATTTACATCGCCAAATCAAGAAGATATACTTTTTCGACATCCGTAAGCGATGATTTGACTGATTTTTTAAAGTACAAAATAGCCGCTATTTTCTTACCTGTGGCCGAAGTGATTGAGAAGATACTGGAGAAACGGCGGTAGGATAATGGTACCGATGGCGCTGCCGGATATGCAAAGGCCATTAGCGAAGCCTCGTAGTCTTTCGAAGTAGGACGTTACTATGTAAACTGTAGGTGGAAAAGTCAATCCAGCCCCTATGCCGACCATAAGACCGTAGCTAAATTAAGAGAGTTAAAAACAAAGAAACTTTTAGCACCTGCCACCTCGTGTTCGTTATCGTATGTGCTATAATGGTATAATCATCGCGCGCGAGTTACGACTGTGCGAAAAAAACGTGGCGTTCAATGTACCTGAGGTCTTACAACGCGGAGTATTGAGAATCAACGGATAAGAAAAATAAATAAATAAATAAATAAATAAATATGAATAACGTCGTGTGAGGTGTCGGTTCGGCCGATGAAGATAAAACAGTTCTGTATGATAATTCGACGATACTACATTTGTGTATGATAATCGTTGAATTAAAACGGGAGGATACATCTCGCATAAGTAGCTCATTTACTACGAAGTGATGTCATCGACGTTGAATATATTCCGGTCGTGTCGGTGTGAGCTCGGAGCTGCACGTTTTAATTAAATTCGTCTCGAATAATATATGTCTTGATTCATTCAGCGATATTGTCGAGTTTCGTTTACTATATAACGAGGGAGAGAACGGTACTCACCTGACATAGAGGAAGGACACCGATGTGGCGAAGTAGCTCAGCATCATTCCTGTAGCCGCGAACGTTCCACCGATCAGCGTTACCGTTCTGTATGAGTATTTCATCGACAGCACGCTCGAGAGTGGACCTGTTTGAATGGCAGAAAAATAATTATAAACAGAGTCATCGAATACGAGATTAAAGAAAAGATTGCTCGTATTAAATATGGCATGAAAGAAAAACACGTGTATGCTTCGTGTGCAAAGAAAAACGTACCGAGGGAGCTGTACAGGAAGTAGCAGAGCGCCGCCATCCACGAGGCCGCGGTCGGCGAGGACTTGAACACTTGAAGAAACTCGACGAAGAGGACCCCGAAGGACTTTACCGTACCCGGTATCAATAAATTAACGACGAGTGCCGAGAAGAGCACCACCCATCCCCAACCACCGTCTGGCGGTACCAGCTTCGTCTTTACCATCTTGGCGGTCATACTTTCTTTTTTATTCTTGCTTTTTAAAATTTATTTTCTCTTTGCTTTGCTGCTCTTCGGTGAGAGGGCTTCGCCGGAGTCCCGAGATGTTTCTCGTTCACTGTCGGTCCCTCAGGCTGAAATATTGTATATCGGCACGTTGTAAGGCGGCTTATCGAATTGTTTAAGGCGATACGATATAGCTATAATTTGTCTTTTGACGATTAATCGTCCGTGCAACCCTTAGAGTACTACTGAATGTATAGTTGTAAAAAAAAATTAATATTTTTTTTACATGAAAATGTTTTCAAAAAGAATTTCATATACTGTAGGTTAATTAATCGGCGATAAGGGTCGATTAACTGAGCGGCCCTCGAAAATTACTAACGCGCTAATTTCATCGTACGTGTGGTTCTACCCGCAGCCGTGAAGTGAAAATTTATCGGTCATCGACACGATCGAGTCGTCGTTTATTCGTTAATTGATACCGTGACCTCCGTAGAAATACGAATAACCCCGAGAAACTACATTGCGGCCTTAAACCTTTAAGAAAAATGTCCCAACCCACCGCGCGGTTCTCGAAAGTCGCACGAAAATACTATAATGTCGTCGTGAAACGAGTTAACTGACGCAAGCAAGGTGCCGAAAGTCCATCCAAACAATTTGAGCTATTAGCAAGAGAAAAAAAATAACTCTTCGATGTTGGCGTGTGACCGCAAGAAATATGAGTCATAAGAGCTCAATATCGAGGCCACCCGATGAACGCGTCGACTTACTTTTACTCGAATTTTCCTCGCGTCGATTTTGTAATTTTTTTCTTCTTCTCCTCTGTGTCGTCTCGAGCGTCACCGATCACGTCATAATCGTCGTTAACTCCAAGGAATAATTTACAACACCAGCGAGCATCTTTATCACCGTAAAAGGATCCTTCCGGAGATCCCTGTCAGTCGAAGTGTCACGTAGATACTCGGGATTCGCGAGGGTCACAAGTTAACTGGACATTCGCGGAGAGACAAGCTCGGTTCGTCGTTCTAACGGTAAGCTTATTTATATCCGCACACAGTCAGAGTAGTTGGCGATACCGAGGATAAACCGTGTAGAAAAAAAAAATAACACACAACTTAACACCCAAGTGAGAAGCGTGCGTATGGTAATCGGTCCTCATTATATAGAATTATATTAGTCACTGGTCCGTCGATCCTTCCCCAACGTGGATATATAAAAATTTTGTATAATTCCCGAAGTGAATTAAGCATTTTTATTTTTTATCTCCGTTCTCTTTCCGTTCTGAAGTTTTCTTTAGTTTTCGATTTTCCTTGTTCCTATATAATTATTCTCAAGCGAGTGTATCGTAATCGGTCCTCATTATATAGAATTATATTATTCTCTCGTCTGTCGATCCTTCCTCAACGTGGATAGATAATATTCCCGGTCTTAACATCATGCACAAAGAGAATTAATCATTTTGGTTTTTTGTTTCCGTTTTCTTGTGGTTTTTAATCGTTGTCACCATTTCAATATTCCTTGTGTCTATATTATGCCTAACCCAGTTTGAACTGATCGTCTGTGTGGTCAGTGAGCAATGGATTTATAATCGTCGGGAAATAATCACCTTGGCAATATTTAATTTATCTTCGATCAAACCGAGTTTTGCGCTTCCGCGGTTAGCGGAAATCTCTCACCAGTCAAGCTGTATATATACATGTATGTATGAGAAAAAAAATGATAATCTTGATTATACCGAGTATGCTGCAGACGAGCAGCTGGCGCTCGATAAAGCCTACGCAATGAAGCCCATTACCACTTGTGTACAAAGAGACTCCCCCTCGACTGATCGCTAATTCAAACATTATCGCGATATATTTATATGTACCTGTATAATACGAGAGAGTTGTATCAGCGAATTTTCAATGAAATTCCAACGCGATAAGATAATAATTATAATAATAATCAAGCCAATTTACACTCGGCGCCAGTAAATTAATCCGGACGGATCAACATTCGTTTCTCGAGACACGTGCGACGCATTGTTTGACCCCGACCTGTTGTATTTTGCTTTTTTCTTCGCTGCATTGTCATGCAAAGATTAATGCCATCTTCGGGACTTTTCCTATGCCGATAAGATACATGCCTTATTTTTGTACCTCGTTAGAACAAATAAAATAAGAGAGAGAGGTTAAGAGAATGAGAAGTTATGTTTCTTCAGGTTCCGACTCGGCGAACGATTATTGAGTCTGGTCAGGCAGATGAATAATTTTTACGCTCGCTACCTCTTATCCCCTAGATTTTACGACGATTGTCATTCAATGCCATTCGAATAGTGAAGGGCAGCTTTCCGACTGACTGAAAATTGATTATTAATAGACTGTGTAAACGCGTTATTTTCCCCTTCAACAGCATTTACTTCGGACTTAAGTCGACGTCACGCTCCGGTTCGACAAATATTAGAAAGATCATAATTCACACGAAAGGAACGATCGGATACGCGCCGGATGGAAATCTGCCGCGGAACAGATCTTTTATTTTCCGCAGTTTTGCGGTCGTCGATAAAACGCACGTACGCACGTTGTATTTCACCGAGACGACCTTGCGATCTAATAGCAAAATTTCCATAAACTCCGTACGGAGATTCGCCGACGAGCTTGCACAGAGCGATAACTAGCGACGTTTCCCGGGCGCCGATCTACATCGAGAGCTAACGGCACGACGGGATCGTTCCGTGGCTCTCGATACAGCAGCAAAACACAGGCGTATCCGTGAAAACGTTTAATTTTATCCGAGCTGCACCGATTCCGCAGTTATCTCGGGCTGTCTACCCAGTGGCAACGGTTTATTTGTTTTTTTTTTTTTCCAAAGAGCAAATGTAAACCGTTTCAAGATCGAACCTTTAGTGGCTCTACAGCGAGGCACGCGCTCGCGAGCGCGTCATACGCGGTCTCGAAGTCGGGCGGGTCGCAGCGTACCGCGGCGCGCTGACCTGGAGTCGCGAAACGAGTCAAAGTAAAGCGAGCGTGGCGAGTTGCGCGATAAAAGTCCAGTCAACTTTCGGGGTTATCCAAGTAGGGCTTTCTCGCGATCGGTAATGGGTTCTTTTTCCTTTTTTCTTCTTATTTTTCTTTTCTAGATCAATGCACCGTAAATCGTTCGTTAAATATACACTTACGACGTACATGTACCCCGGATTTATATATAGAAACCGCGACGAGACAGGAGAGCGCGTGCGTGTCGTCGCGAAAGATCTGGTACGAACCAGAGTAAGACCCGATGTACATTTACTGATTAATCTACAGCGAGCAAAGAGATCTCGCGTACAGGTATATAATTGCCTTTCTCGTTACGGTGACACGCTAGCGGTGGAAACTCTATTTTTACCTTCCTGTTTGCCCGAGATCGAGACTTTCTTATGTACACCGTGCACAATCTAAGATTTATACTACCCATAGTCATCCGTAAGACTGGCCCCGCGACTTGTCCCCCCCATCGTCAGCTGATACACACACGTTATATGCGGTGCATTTGGATCACTTATACATAATATCTAATACAAGTTATATATATATATATATATATATGTATGTATATGTACATATGATACATAAGACGAAGAGATGAGACGAAGAGAAAGAGCTGTTTACTGACCTGGAGAAGAAGCTTGTCGACGATAAAAAAATGCACGAAAACCAGAAGGTTATAGTTATCTCGTTGATGCTCTTGGTTAACTGCCTTAACAGCCAATCTCGCCCGAAAACTCGTGGATCCGGTATGATCTCTCGCCTCGCCGTCGTTACCCGTGGGGTTGGAGTACCTTCTTCGCGAGCGTTGACTTTAGCGCTGAGGCTCAACCACCTGTGGTCCAGACTGGTGAGCAAAGCTCGACTCCCTCGTCGCCTCTTCGGAACTCGTTCCCCCGTTCGCGTATAGCGCTGCTTCTTCTTATTCTTCGTCTCCGGTTCCACCTCTCTTATTCCTCCTTATCTTCTCACCTCGTCACCGCTCGCTGCCTCTTCTTGTTCTCTGCTGCCGCTGCCTCTTCTTCTTCTTCTTCTTCTTCTTCTTCGTCTTCTTCTTGTATTTGACCGATTCCCTCCCTTCTCTTCGACGAGGATACCACCTAATTCCCGATCGGGCAAATCCCGGGGTTGTTTACCACTGTGCGGCCCAGAGCCATCGCGAATCACTCGACCCGTTTCGTTTATGCCTCGGCGATCGTCTCCCCTTAACTGTCGAGGAATATACAAAACAGGTATCTCTTCTACTCTACCCGAACGAGATGTACGGCGCTCACGACCGGGAGACAGGTATAACACAGTCGAGGCGAACAGAGAGCCGACGTGCTGCTGCTACATCAAGCGACTCTAAACCCAGGGGTGGGAGAGATATTCGTCTCTTTCGAAGGTGGTGGAGTTGTTTACCACCACGCTCGTTTTTACCACCACTATACCTTCTTCCCGATCACCGGGTGATTGGTAAAGAGAGAAAAAGTCCGAGAGACCAACGATTAACTCATACACACACACGCGATGCAACACGGTATACACCAATGATACGTATATGCATGCATACATATATGTTTATACATATCCATATATAACAGAACGCTAAAACAACCATCTCGTGCAGTCCCGAGGCTCCGCGTCCTCTTTGTCCTCGGCAAGTCTGTTGCCAGCGCGCGGCGTGGTAGGAGGCATTCGTACGCACTTCGCCGATCATCGACAACTGGCAGTTATCGATTACGAGACGTCTTCGTGGTTTTTTTCTCCCCCTCCAGTTTATGTTTATATTCAAAAAAATATAAAAAAATAATTGATGATGCATCTTCCTGTTGACGATATTTAAGGATTTCGAAGAAAACTACAGGGAAAAAGAATTGATAGGACTGTTTTTCTTTTCCATTCGATTAATTTCCCAGCCGCTTCCGTATAAATCGAAAGGGATTTACCGGAGAGGATGTATTATATCGACGTTCGTCATCACAGCCGATCGTTCCGATCGACCTTCTCCCCGTCTTCACTTTCCGTAACCAACTGGTCTTCCATATCTCGCACATAATGTATCCCGCAGCAGCGCACTGCGCATTCGATGTACACGCATAAAACCTGCATACGGGTATTTTTTGTTTGTTTTTCATTAAATCACGTATCGTCGCATTTCCGATCGCTGCGGATGCACGTGTGAATGCCTCGGTACATCGCAAGGTTGTATCTCCGCGATTTCGTGCGCACAGTAGTCTACGTAAATACTTCGGCTTTACATTCCCGTGTTTAACATATGTGTACACGAATGAGTAGACGCAGATGACGTATCGAAGGCAAGGACGTGACATCGGGCCGATGCGCCGATCCGCACGCAAAGCCCAGTAATATGTATCTGCCTCTTTATCCCACGGCATAACTGGGACAGTAACCACTGGCCCACACTGAGCCTCTCTGCGGCCGAGCCATGCATCTTCTCTTGGATCTATTACACAGGCTCTATTTATGTTTTTACCTCTTTTTTTGTTTTTCTTCTTCTTCCTCGTCTTCTTCTTCTCGTTTTCTTCATCCCGGCTACCGGCTCGCTGGCTCGGCAGACGGGCTTGTGCAACAGGGAGGTTTTTTCTTCTATGCACTTCTTCGTCGTCATCGTCGTGGATATTTTTTCTTCTCTTATTAAATTCATAAATCATCGCCGCACTCATCAGCCGTCATTCATTAATTCACGTTTTACCGATAATTATTATGTCTTAAAAGAGAAAAACAGAATTATAAAGAAAAAAAAACTCGTACCTATAAATCTCGATGCGTTTACCGACTCATTTTGAAGTATTATTTGAACGCGTCGCAAGATCGTGTGTCGAACACGTGAGAATGTCTTGCGGGCGTATACTTCCGCGATTATGCGACGAGGTGGATCGTGGTATCGAGTTCACGCGCATCGTCGTAACATCAAGATTTATTTTTTTGCGATGCCACACGCAGTCGGCGATGATGCGAGTAATGACGATACTATAGTATTAATGTTTATCCGAAGAGGCGCTGGACAACATTTTCATTTTTTTTTTGCTGATCGTAGACGAAGATCGTGAGCAACGAAGATGGATATCGTCGTAAACATCGCATCCGCAGCGTCGCATATGGTATAATCCTATTCATAATAGTCTAGAGTTTCGAGAGACTCGAACCTTCGAACGGGAATCGTCACTGCACTTCTCGTTCTTCCTCCTCGTCGCCGGGGGGGGGGGGGGGGGGGGGGGGGCGGCGGG
>JAPYZD010000688.1:29639-62570 GCA_030522725.1 Ichneumoninae sp. B BG-2022a
GGGGGGGGAATTAGCATAGTCTCTCACGGATCTCATCTCTCCTGGAAATAATATATTGAGTCGGGTGGTGTATTGGTAGCCCGTAGAGGTCGCCGAGAGCATGGCCGGTTACACCATTCGAGATTATTCATCGGGTACGAGGACCAAAGGGAACCAACAGGTTCTTCGAAGCCGATCGAACGGACCATACGAGATCACGAACGTTTGCGCGCGTAAGTCCCCGGAGACTTCGATGCCCGAACGGACGGGCTCAGTCCACGTCCCACTCCAACGCACGGTGCTATGTTATTATCGACGAAATTACGAACGACGAGCTGACACGTACACACATATTTTTCCCTGCAATGTAATAAAATATATTAGCCGGTAATGTTGAGATTTTTCTTACCGACTGCGTCCCATTCGAACTCCTCGAACGGTTTACCTATACTCACCTAGAGCCTCAATTATAAACTCTCGCGTACATTCGCAAATACTCCGTAGTAAATTCTATTCTAGGATATTAAGCGCGGTTAGAAAGTGTTTGAAACGGAGAAAGCGACGAAGTATTTTTTTTTTGTTGCTTTTTTTTGTTGTTCATCCAATTGGTACATGGTCAGCGTTGAGATCCGAGGTCTCAACGGTGCAACGAGCGTGCATAAATCAGCGAGACAGTATAAATGCATTTATGTAATTTGAACGGGTAATACTTACGTATTTGTAGATACGGCGATTGGACGTTTGAGAACAGAGTTTTTGACACCTTAAGGGACATCGATATTCCACATTCCATATTGACTTATAGAAATTTTGATGTTTGAACGTGACTTTTTATCGTCACTGCTTTATTACAGAGGCTTCGCACGAGCATTATCTCATCTGCGGAGAAAAATATGCCAAGACTGTTTTAATGAGGGAAGGCAACGGCGGCAAATAATCCGACGAGATTCCAAGTTACACCGAGAGATCATCCATAAAACGGCATCGGGTGCCATAATCTCTCCGGGATCTTGAGAAAAACGGTTCCCGCTCGGAATCCGCAGTGGCCAGTAGCCGAGCGGAGTTCATAAAACCGTGATGAACGAGAGGAACCGTTTCGCAGAAGAGATACAGCATCCGGTGGATGCTCCTGATCCTGAATTCGCAGGAAAGAAGCGCGGCGCCATCGGCCGCCATACGGGGCAGCTAAGTTTAGCCTGGTTGTTACCTCTTCTTGTCTCGAAGCTCGAGGCGCTTCGGATTCACTCCGTGTCCCGCAGAGTAAAAGGATTCTGCCCGGCTGCAGCTATATCCTCTCGCTCGCGAGGAGAGCAAGGAGGCGCGAGGCACGGTTATTTATCGGCACCTTCCCCCCGAGCGCCCAGGTAGTAAAAGACGGTATATTTTTTTTCCTCCATCGTTCTCATTTTTGGATTTTTTTTCTTCCTTCTTCGTTAAGCTCGAGTATAGCCCTCAGCCCGGGAGATTATTTTTGTTACCATACGTTAGCCTTCCTCGGCATGCGGTCGCTCGGCCCGGAGTACTCTTTTCGACGATTTTACATATCACAGGTGATGCACTAACAGCAACGAGTCGTTTGCTTTAAATAAATTTTTCATAAACAAATTAAATTGCTAACGAATGAATCTTTTCTATGAGCGAATAAAATTGCACAGTCAACAAATATTTGAAAATTTATTAAACGTTTTTTTGTGCCGTTTATATATATATATATATATATATATATATGTAAAATTTTTTTAAAAATCATGGCAAGGATGAAACGATGATCTGACGAGGGCGAACCCTCGTCAAAAATCCTGTTAAAAGTAAATCGAAAAATGTCTGTTCATTTTTTGTTTTTTATCTATGGTATTATGGGAATACGAGATACGACGACTACTATCTTCAAAGTCCAGCAGCCCGTTCGTCGTACAACGTCGCAGGCGTCACAATGTGCGTACGTACGATATACACGACGCGGCCTTCCAACCTTCCCCGTTGGCGTCCTCGAGCGGGCAAAACCCCGCTGCAAATGCTCCGCTGTGTCGGTCCCCCTACCCCGCCCCATCGCTCCTCATCTCTTTTCCTCTCGATCGCGACCGGGAGGCCCCAGAGCGCCGCGGCTCGTTCCCCTCTCGCCTCGCCGCGTCGGGCAGCTCTCGAGAGTGCATCCTTCCCTGGAAGCTGGTTCCCATGGCGTCTCTATCGCGGGGCACCGCCGTCCGGTACCATGCGACCCCCCTCGCGCACATCACAACTTTTTTTTTTCATTTTTTTTTTTGTTTTATTTTTTTCATTCTCAGTTCTTCTTTTCTTCTTCCTCACCGCTCGAGCGCGCAGAACTGGTTGGCTGAAAATAACTCGAGCCGTTTCGTGATCGCACGCGAGAGAAGAGAAACGCGCGCGCTCCGCGGGGCTCTCCCCGTGTGTGTGGGTAGACTCAGTGATGAGCATTACGAGGGAGCAGCAGAAGAAGAGGAGTAGTAGCGTGCTAGCATCGCTGGGAGATTCGCAAAGGAGTATTACGGAGGAACGAGCGGGGCATGCGAGACGCCGGCCGACCGGTGCCGAGAGCGGTTAGCAGCCGATGGCGTTCTTTGCGCCGCTATACCCGGTAACCCGGCCTCTCCGATCGGGTCCAGGATCGCCTCCGGGCGAAGATCATCGGCATCGGCCCGGTGGATTCTCCGGCTCTTTTACCACTCGTTGCACTATATATAGAACAGCCCGCATCCCACTGTAATACCTTTTGCCACGATCGTATTACTCGTACTACGGACCCGTAAGAAGCGGCTACCGAGCGCGGGTTATACGTATGGAACAAGTGCGCCTACCTATAATGATGTACCCTTAATCGGGCTGCTATCCTGCGCTTCTTGTTCATCTTATATTTATGTTGCCGAGCGATGTGTATATCCCTTCTAGATAGACATATATATGCTCTCGTGCAGGTACGCAATTGCTGCTGCGGTAGTCATCGAGACGCTCTTACGCGATTCTCTCGGTGTAAGCGTATACACAACTATTTACGCTGACTCCGCGGTCGCTCTGATATAATGGATGATACAATAGCCTGGGGGATGCTTCGCCGGAGAGTAGTCGGGCTCGACCGGCTCTGTCCCTGCTTCTCTCCCGTCAAACCCGATGCATCGTATAAATGGAACTAACGAACCGGGAGATAATTCGTCCTGACGGAAATTCGAGCGGATTTTCGTTTTTTTTTGTTTTTTTTTTTTTATCCAGGTAGAAGACGACGATTTTTTTTATTTTTGTTTTTGAGACCATGGAAAGTTTTTCGGGATACTATACAGCGCAGATCGAGCGGACTTTCTTGCAAAGTCATTTTACGCCGATTATGAAAAAGATACAAGATCTCACGTTTTAGCATTATGGATATTGGTGTCAGTTACGCAACCGGTAAATATTAAGTCCTGAGAGAAGCCACAGGTGGTAGCGCAAACACGACGCGCGCCGGCAGTGGCGTAGGGACAGTGGCAACGCGTCATAGGTTTCTCTCGCTATCAATACGAGCCCGTGCGGGGAATACGGGAGATTCTCCGTATACAGATTCGTATCAGTGTGGATTATGCAGCCCGAGCGCGTGATGATTTTTTTTCTCTTTTTTTTCGAAAGGATCTATAGGATGACGCAACAAAGGCGAGTTGTTCGAGCGACCGATGAGTAATATTGTTGTCGGGACGAGAAACCGCATCGAGACAGCGCAGCATTGAACTATCGACTTGTCGTAGTGTGGACGAATAAAAAAAGGAGAAAAAAAATCATCATTAAATACAAAACCAATGCACAGTTATTATTATCAGTACTGCGGGCAGTATCGGCAACGACATTAGAGTCCTTCGTCGAATGAATATAAAATCGTATGCCATTAAGTTTATTCTGCTACGCTGTAGCGTGTCGCGTAGTACTAGAAATACTATGGTAGCGCGATGAATGCGCCATGTGTGTCGCGCTATCCGTACTCGATGCCTAACCGCAAATCGACGCGGTTCGGAGTATCGGTATCGTGCCCGGGGCGACGGAAAAAAAATCTGCACGCGAGAGAGGTTGAATCGGCAGAAGGGACAAAGAACGATAGATGGATGGATGTAGAGAGAGCCGGACGCGCTCTCATGCCCGCGAGAGCGCACACCCTCCCGAGCTGTGCGTGCCGTGGCGAGCGGCGAGCGGCGAGCGGCGAGCGAGAGTGTAGGGGTCAATGAATTTTTATTCCGGACCAGTAGCGCCAATCAGGATCAATCCGGCAGCTGTAAACACCTAGGAATGCACGTTCTAATGCACGAGCTAGCGTCGACATCTGCATGGGCTATACGTGTTTGTGTGGCTGGCGCCGGTTACGCACTTTTCGATTGGAACACGGTGGAGAGAACCCCGTCGCCCCCCTACGCCTCCCCCCCACCCTCGAGGACAGAGAAAATTAGATGACCCTTTCCCCATGGTGAACGGCGAAGAGGATTTCCTTGCCTCGCCGCTCCGAACCGACGATGTTGAGATATCTATTGTAACGACTCACCAGTCGTCCGGCTTTCTCCTATCGGTGCCAATTTCGCAAAGTTCGTTTTACTTCGTATTTCTTCTTTTTTTTCTGTTTTTTTGCGCTCTGTTTATTTCTACCGATTCTTTCCTCTCCTCTCTTCACCCAGATTTACAGAGAGGCAGAAACAGTGGCAGCCGATCCACGTATCGCTCGGGCGTAACGAATTAGTAATAAGCCTCGGCCGACTGGTTGTGAATTAAATCGCGGAGACCGATCGTGCGAGTCGCGGTAGCTACGATACCGCTGCACAAGTCTAAACATTAATGGTCCCCGTCCGTGTGTGCGCGTATGTATTTTTACGCTAGAGCCATTAAACGGCGACGAGTCGACGCCGCCGCCTCGGGGACATAGTAGATATAACAGCTCCACGCGCACGACGTTATAATCTTACAAATCTCTGTAAAGCTCTTTGTACAAACAAAGAAACACGTTGAAAATTTTGTCATTTTCTTTTTTTTTTGTTTAAAAAGTAACATAGTTATTTACTGAAGAAAAATATTGGTTTCGGGATACACACATTCAATAACCGTTGAACCGATCGATCGGGTTTCCGTTTTGTTTTTTCTTTTACGTACTGAAACGCAATATTCGTAACGCAAAAGCGGTCACTAACCGCGATAGTGGGCATTCCAGTATTCGACTCCGGCTTTTATCGATGTATTAGTCAGTTTCGTGTATTTCTTTTTTTTCCTCCTTCCTCTCTCTCTCTCTCTCTCTCTCTCTCTCTCTCTCTCTCTCTCTCTCTCTCTCTCTCTCTCTCTCTCCCCCTCCCTCTCTCTCTTTCTTTCTCTCTCTCTCTCACTCACTCTTTGCTCCCCATTTGTATACAAAGTTTCGTCGCGTGAAAGAACACATTCGACATGCCGTGAGAGCTCACCGTCGGGAGCTTTTGATCGTGTTTCCACCGAAAAACGGGTGGGACGAAAGCAAAAAAGAATGAAGAGAAAGCAGTTCGCTTTGGAGGATCGAGTGTGATTTAGATCTCTGGCTCTCGACGGTTCGCGTTACGCATGTTCGGCTTGCGATTTAAAGCGCACTCGCGATGTACCAACCGCAGAGAACTGGTGATATAGAATAACACACCCTTTACAGGTTTCGAGGAACGCGGAGAGCTCCGTCGAGTTTAATATTAATGCATGAGTTCCCGAACGAGAGTAGTAGGGCGCGCGTTCTCGACGCTACCAGCAAATTATTCGATTTCTCATTATTGCTCAGAGACCGTCGACGAGACAAAAAAATACATCGCGCCACGTAAAAATACATGCGTCGACGTGCCAGTCAACGAAATGGATATATATATAATATGAAATATTCCTGTGTTAACAACGAAATTAAAAAAAGGAAGTAGAGAAAGAGAAAATTTAAGCGATAACGACTGTCGACAAAGTTCCCTGCGCTATGCCCGACTCTTCTAGCGCAATCACTCGCGATTACTGTAATGCACAATGATATACAATCTTAAGTACAGTTTTGTTTTTCTTCATTCTTTCTTTTTTTAGGAAGAGATTCGTGCGTCCGCGCGAAAAATTATTCCCAGTGATCGAGCCAATCGCGTCTAGCGTCGCACGTTCACTGTTTCTCAGCCGGACGATCGTCGTCAGTTCTATAAAAAAAAAAAAAAAAAAAAAAAAAAAAAAAAAAAAAAACACACCCCCGCCGCCCCCCCCCGCTCCCCCGGCGCCCCCCCTCCGACCCGAGTACAGCGTTACACGCTGTATCTCGACCGGATAGCCATTGGAAAATTCATTTGACCCGAATAATCTTTACGAGTCTCTTCGGCAAGCCATTAACTAGTAGGAGGCGCGAACTGCAACGATTCCTCCGAATTATTGTCCTCGCGACGCTCGTTTTTGACGGACTCCTGATCGTCGGGAACGCGTACGGTCATCCCCCGATTCGCCGTCGACGCGACGTTCACCGCCAATCTAACCGGATTATTTTCACCTACGACACTCGGATCCATCCCAACGATTCTCACTTCGTTGCCATCGCAATTGTCGGGATTCTTGGTCATCGGATGTTTCTTCATGTGGGTCGTTAGATTGCCGCTGTGATAGAACTCCTTGCCGCATACCTTGCACTGAAACGGCTTTATACCGGAATGTATTCTCTCGTGTATCGACAGATTGCCGCTGTGACGAAATTCCTTTCCGCATACGCTGCACTTGTACGGCTTTACCCCCGAATGCGTACGCAAATGCGTCGATAGATTGCCGCTGTGCGAAAACATCTTGCCGCATATCTGGCAGGCGTACGGCCTCTCGCCGCTGTGAGTCCTCATGTGTATCGCCAAATTTCCGCTGTGAGTGAAACACTTTTCGCACTGCGTGCACTTGTACGGACGCTCGCCGTTGTGCGTACGCATGTGTATGAACAAGTTACTCTTGTGACCGAATTCCTTGAAGCATATCTCGCACTGACACTTCATTTTCTTCGGTGTCGTCGCGCTGCCACTGCTATTTGCCCCGGTCCCCGTAGCGCTTCCCGTAGATTTTGGCGGCCTACCTGGTCCATTGTGCTTCGTCGGCGTAGTGCTCTGCATTCCCAACAATCCCGGATTCATCGGCACCGGATGTTGCTGCTGCTGCTGTTGCTGTTGCTGCTGCTGTTGTAGCATCAGTTGCGACGCGTGTGCCGCCGCCGCCGCCACCACCTCCTGACTCCCATGAGAGAGACTCTGCTGCTGGGCCTGCTGACTCATCTGCGGCTGCTGCCTGCTACTCGCATCGTGTGGATGCTGCTGCTGTTCCACCTGAAACGGCATGACATGCGGCTGCGACTGTTGCTGCAGGTAATTCGTCACTGCCAACTGCTGAACGGGTTGCTGAAAATTTCAATTGTTCTCTTGTGAATTCTGCAAGGCGACAGGGATTTTCTTTCATTCACTGTACGAATAGCTTGTTATACGCAAAACAGAAAATATAAATTAATTCTTTTAGTAAGCAAAAATTTTATTTTCCGACTGACGAGCAAAAAATTTGTAAATATCTCTACCATTTGTAGGGTAAACTTTTATTTTTGTTGGTTTTTTTTTTTTCACCTGTGTCTGAGGCATGTCCTGACGAATGTGAGCTTCACTCTTGGATGCCAGATCCTCGACCATTTGGTGCGTCTGTACCTGCGCCTGTCCCCAGAACTGTGGCAACTGGCGATACATGTATTCAACATCCTGATTCGTAAATATCGGATACTCCGGAGCGGCCTGTATGCCGTTCGTTATGTTTTGATTGCCTTCATCCACGCCAGGATATTCTTGCTTTATTTGTACCGGACTAAACATCTGCAAAAAGAAAATAAGAGGTAAATGAATTCTATACTGGTGCAGTTATTTGTTACGGACGGACCAATTCAAAATATCTCAAAGTGTAGCGGTTAGTGCGAGAATACAAGAATATGAAATGACAGGGTTAAGTCCAAGCTGGGTACTCACATTGTCGAGGGACTCGGAAAGAACCTATGGCAGATTATCCATCGAGAGTAGCGATTCCCGGTACGCAGTCGACTGCAAAGATTTCACAAGTTAGAAGCCCGTAAACCACACCGCGAAATGGACCAAGCCGCGTACGCGCTGTTCGGAATAACGCCATCGAGGAGCTAGGACATGCGAATACGAAAAACACACCGAACGAAAGAGCCGTACTTAAAGCGGGGTTTGACAATCTAGACGAACGATCGAGAGTACGAGCGAACGTGCGTTCGTTCGTAGACGTTCGAAGATTTGAAGGTTAAAGATCACGATCTCGTTGACACGAAGATAATCCGCTGTAGACTGTTGCTCGAAAGAGTTATCCGGACATTGTCGTTCGAGCGGCGGCAAAAGATTTTTTCGAACTGTGTGCGTTAAATTCATCCTGATGAGGAGCTCAAAGATGGCGAACAGAATTTTCGTAATTACGAGAGAGAGGAACAAGGTCAACATACGCGGTATGAATCTGATATGTAGAATTTACCTTCCCTCCAATGGAGCGTGTCCATTGTTTAAGTCGCTGGCGAGTCCCCCCGTAACCTACCAGCACTACTGTTCGACGCCCGTGAATTTGTTATTATTTTACTATGATTATTATGCTCGATGAATGAGGACGAATACTCGTTGTGTCGGGGCTTTGTGCTCCACGGAAAAGCGTCAACAATCGCGGGTAGTCGCACGTACACATAGGACGGGGGTAACTGCGAACACACACAAGCGCGGAGAGACGATTATAAATCTCGACGACGCAGCCGCGCATCTTTCGTGCGCAGAAAAATGGAAAATCTATTTAGGTGAACACGCAGCTACGGTGCTGCTGCTGGTGGCGCATCGAAAATTCATCGATGAATGGGAGTAGATCTAGTGAAAGGGATAAAATCGACAGTGGGATTTCACAGAAATCTCTCGTGGAATGTTTGCAGATGTCGCGAAACTCGTGTGCTCATTGAGCAAATTTTGTCAATCGGGATAGTAGCGACACAGGATTCCGCTACCGCTGTAGCGGAGCACGTCGGAGAGGACGACGAGTACAAAAAAAAAGTCTAAATTAAACACGACGCTCCGCTTGTAAGGACATTAATGTGGTTCTCGATTATTCATTCGGTAAATAGATAGAGCTTGAATCTTTCGAAGATGATTAGCAAATTACCAAAGGCGTCGATGAGCCTGAAACAGGTCGGTCAAACGAGAGCAAAGCAGCGGCGAGTTGTGTGTCCAATGCGGTAACTTACCGGATAATTTCATTTTGCAGTTCATGGTTCACCAAGACGTCTTGAAATTGTACCGAACCATACTGAAGACTATAAGACAGATACCGGACAAACAGGATCGAGATTACATGAGAGATTGGGCAAAGTCCGATTTTAGGGCGAATAAAGATATCAAGGACGAAGTAAGTTCTTGAAACGCGAACTGCTTGTTTCCGGATCCACTTTTTTTCAGCCATTCAATTAATTCGTTTGCATTACCAGTTCGCCATAAAATCGCTGATAGTCCACGGCGAAAATTCGCTGCGAGTGCTGAGAAAGAATTTGAACCTGACGAAGTGACGAAACTACGGACGAATTTGTGGCATTGCTTGGCAACAAATCCCGCAGGTTTTACGATATCGCCGTTCGAACGTAATTGTGGCCCATCAAGATGATAAGGCCCGGCAGTTGTTAAATTGAAGACGAATAAAATTTGTTTTTTTTTTATACTACTTACAGCTATTTATTAATGAACATGGATGGTACGTTCATAGCGAGAACTAGAGTCCCTATGCACGTGACGGTGAGTGCAATCGCGTGACGGAGACTCTTGTGCCGGACTCTGGATCGCAACAGACTTTGCGTCAGTACGTTTACGATATGTTGACCGTCAAAGAAGAAGCACGGAACGACGTTTACCACTGCCAAACCGGCCGATAGTACCGTCATGTATTTGCACAGTAAAGCTTGCGATTCTGGCAAGTCTGGATTGAGAAATTGATACTTCGGTACCCATTCGGATACTTGAACCGTTCTGTAGATATCTGCCGGATGACCGAAAAAAAGTACGTCCTTTCCCGATCGCCTTTTCAATTGCACCACCTGAAACGAGTGGCCAGTTTCAAAAAACAATGATTTGTCAAATTTCGCGTTAATGTCCGCACCTTAGTCGTGTTGTCCAATGAAGGCCTCATACAGTGAGTACCCTGAGAAGCGCAGTGATAACTCGATTGGCAGTAGCGATGAGAACGCTCGATGGTCGTTCGAGCGGGAAGGCAGGAATGCGGTGGTAGCTGCAGCGGTGCGGCTTGTGGACCTTCGATGTACTCGAAGCACAAACTGCCGCCCGTTTCACTATCGGCGCTGCAACAGTTCACCGCACCGTTGGCCATCGTTCTCGCTGGAGCGGACTCGTCGTACTCCTGTGTCAATAATTTTCGGACGTCATAGATATAATTCTTTATAAAACAAACGTTGAACGATTGTCACCTGTACCAGACCCTGCGCTACGCAATATCCGGGAGTCGGCTGATTGACCGCCTCCAGTATGCAGTGATACCAATTGTCGGCGTTCTGAATCGGGCAATCGTTCAGAAGATAAATTGTGTCCTGGGCAAGCAGTCCCGTAGGCCCCAACAACGGAGAATTCTGTACAGTAAACCTTTTCTCTTTATAGGAAGCATTAAAAACGCATGTCGTTGGAAAGCTGCATACTCACAGGTGCGATACTTTTCACGGTAACTCCGGCACCGAAAGTGTACAGGGGCGCCCAAAACCACGCGCTCATCACGAGGACAAGAGCCGAAAATGCCGCGAGCACGATATTGTGCCAGACACCCGCACACAAGACTCTCAATTGATTTATCACCGGCAGAGAGGCAAGCTGCTCGTTGCTCATGGATACATAAGCGACCGGTAGTATGTACGCTATCAGAATCCCAACGCCGAACAATTGCACGTCTTCTCTGGATGCAGCCAGGGCATGACCGAATTCATGGACCATGCTACAAATTCCAAGGGTCACCACATAGTAGCCAATGTCGCTGATGGGAACGTTGACTCCGGGCAGCTGAAATAAAAAATTTGTAAAAATAATAATAGACTGAGAAAAAAAATGTTGACCGCAATTCTGTGTACCATTGGCTCCAAGACCAGAGCAGGTTCGCCGCCACTGCCCGAGGATCCCCCAGTCCATGAATCGATCGTCATCTTAACTATGAGAAACGATGCGACTGGTAGCAAAACTATGCTGACTATCGCTCCGATGTTAAACCACAGTGACCAAAATCTGGATCTATCAATTCCCCATTTGACTATAATTCTATTGAATGCTGTCGTTGACCATTTGACGCACAGAGTCTGTATCTCGAGACCTGTGTTTTGCAGGAAGTACAGATACGGATAGTGCGAGCATGACTGAAAATTAAATAGACAATGTTTTTCGATATAATTTTTTTCGTAGTCGAGTTTTCAATCGTAGTTTTTCATTGACAGTTGCTTGAATCGCCTACCCGAAAGATAATGTTGAAGAAAAATAGAGAACAGTGGATAAAACCGGCCGCTATCAACAAAGTAACGGCGTCCATCGCGCCGGCCCGCTTTTGCGTCCAGGGTCAAACAAGTCGTCGTAGAACTTTCCCGACGATCTGTAGCATTTGTTTCACTTATTTTTCACGACTTTGCGACACTTTGTTTCTCGTAACGGGTGAAAGATTTTCAAAAATATTGAACATCATTTACAGACGGCATCCGAGCTGGTGGAAGTCGATCGTCAAACTAGCACGTACGTGGTTGATTCACTGACGCATTCAATGAATCGTAGGAGCTGTGGAGTTTTTCTTGACGAACGAGAGATGGCGCTAGTCTCGTAAAACTTGGACGCAACCAATTGCATACACCGATAAAAATTCATTCTTTCACAACCCTCAGATCACAAGATCCTTTTTGGATCCCTTGTACTATATATTTCACATTATACAAATTATATTTCGCGCAGAGTTAAAAATAGTAATTACATCCTCTCAAGTACGGGACACGACGCGCAAGACCCGTTAGAAAAAAAAAATTCATTGCTCCAGCTTTTTTCACTAGAAATCCTATTTTTTGTTCTATACTAGGTTCTTCTGATGTTTAAGCCTTAGAGGCATTCTCAGAGTTGGGTGCATTACCCTGCTGCTTGATGCGGTAGTCAGACAACGCTGCCTTGATAGCATCCTCGGCAAGCACTGAAAATTGTAAGTTTCATTTGTTATTTATCAAATTTACTAACCAACTTGTGACGTTACGACCAATGGACACTCACTAGAACAGTGCAGCTTGACAGGAGGGAGGCAGAGCTCCTTAGCAATATCAGTGTTCTTTAGTTTCAATGCCTGATCGACCTAGAACAAAACCCATGTATGTTATAAGCAGATAAAATTGTCAGATTCAAAAACAACAAAAATAGAGCACACAGGTCAGCTTACTGTTTTTCCCTTGACCCATTCGGTGGCCAGCGAACTCGAAGCGATTGCCGAGCCGCATCCGAATGTCTTGAACTTGGCATCGACGATTTTTCCATTTTCGTCGACCTTGATCTGCAATTTCATGACGTCGCCGCATGCTGGAGCACCGACGAGTCCAGTTCCGACTTGTTTGTCATTCTTATCGAGGATACCGACGTTACGCGGATTTTCGTAATGGTCCAAAACCTGATCGAATAATTTTTTATTGAAGTAGTGTTGAAAATATGAAAAATGTATTGCGTCGCATGACGGAATAATTGCTATACAGTGTAGGCGAGATAGGTTATATTATTGTGTTTGAGAATATTTACATTAGGGTGATAGGACACGCATGGCACGCTACGTGACAGAGATTTTGAAGATCCTAAGAACTTCGGTGGCAGTATGCGCCACAGAGACATTCTTCAAGTTATTTTGTTTTCACAAAGAAACCACTGATATTGCTGAAGATAGTTGATCGTGCACCGGTTCGCTTCTTTCTGGCTCACCGTTTGCTTCTGCGACGCAGAAGCAATAATAGTTCCCCTCGATGCCCGAAGTATCATGCAGCGTCATCTGTCAGCTGATATAATAACTCTATCCTCGATTTCATCGAACCATCCTAAGATAATATCGATGTGCAGCCGAGTTAGTACGAAAAAAACAGTGAACAAGCCGATAGACGACCGGACAGCAAAGGTGGAGCGGACAATAAGTTGATGTGAAATACCGCCGTTGGTAACAAAAACTGTACTGCATGCCGTTTTGAGACTGCAGACCACTGAAGAAAAGAAAATTGTCTTTCCCGAGGGAATCGACAGTCGCAGGGAAAGACAATTTTCATTTTTCTCGGCTGTCTGCGGCCTCCAAACGGCATTCGGTAAGTAGGCGGAGGGTTATACGGCATCATTTTACTGTTTTTCCCGAATTTTCGAGAACAAGAGAAGAACTTTTGCTTGTCTTTATCTCACAGAATTCGAGGTAACAAGACGTTCTTTTCAATCTGCGAAGACCAGCAGGACTCGAATCTCTCCTTTACCCATCACAGACCATTAAGTCTGTAGGTTTTGGATAAAACTGTAATTTGAATTTGGGTTGTTTTCTAACAATCTACTGGAGTAGATTGTGAGAAAACAACTACTGGTTGAGTTGGAACTCAATCAGTAGATCGGTGTGCCAAACAGACTGATTCCAACCTTCTGGAGGTAGCTTTTTGGTTTATATCTCAGAACCAACCGTAATACCAACCATTATGTGTCGAACAGAAAGTTTGTTTACAGTTGGACTTTCCCAAAACAACCCAATTTTTGACTTTATGGCGAGAGCACCGATAGCTCTTGCCTCAGGGTTGGAAATCGGGTTGTTTTAGGAAAATTGAACAGTAAACCAACTGCGTACCCGACACGCATAATGGTTGGTATTATAATATCGCCGTAAAATCACCCGCTCAAAGTTTGGAATCGGAGTTGGTTTGATGGACCAATCAACCGGTAGGTTTTCAGATTGGTTGCACGTTGGTCAGAAGGCGAGGTGACTATGAGTGCCCCAAAAACTTCGCCCACACGCATACTTGTGTATATCCCTTCCTGACGTACCGATTATCCAGTCGGACTCTATACACGGTGACCGTACATTCATTACTGACCGTGATGTTACGATCAAGGATAGTTCCACGAGGTCAACGGCAGCCACATCACTGAATGATGTCATTTTCGTAGCTCTCGCGAACCCACGCATGTTTATTTGATCCCTTCGACGAGAACTACGCAAAAGGTACTCTGACGAATATGCAATGACTTTGCAGTCGTGAAGGTATCGTCATACGGGTTATTATTGTCGATTTCATCGAGCAGCACAGCCAATGTTTTTTTTTTACGATGCCACAAAAGCAGGGATGCATGAGTTAAAAAAACTACATAAGCTTTCATTAAATGCACATATAGACATAGCCGGCAGTGTCTCCGTCCATCTATGGACTGTTGTGACGCGCTTCATTGATCTGGCGAGTTCTCCACGATGATGACGTCACGCTTTTCCAGTTCCCCCACGCGTCTGTGATTATTGTAACCGGTCAGTTTCGCGACGAATAATGGAATATTTTTATAGTAAATACCTGCACGTATGCTACTATAGTGTGTATGCGTACGATTGTCCCGCGGGAATATATGGATCGATTTGATCACGTGTAGCACATATATACCTAAAAAAGAAAATTACCGAAATAAATTACATCACATGATCCAAGTTGTGGTAAACGGACATATACAGATCTGTGTATATTTGGTATCGTGTTCTCAAATTATGTACTCAAAAAATTGAAGAAAAAAAATGAACAATTTTTTCGTTCTAGCATTTTGCTTTTCCCGTTGTGGCAACCTGTTGCACGTTCTCGATTACTGTAAAACAACTTTTGCCGTCTAATTCCAATCTGCTTATCGGAGCCATGTCTGGACTGGCCTAATGTTCGTGGAGGCAGAGGCAACGTTCCTTCCAAACGTAGGTGTTTCCTGGCCCAGCAGGTGTACGCGTAGTAACGCGTAAACTACGGCGCCGTAACTGGACAATTCTTGTTAATGCAATAACTATGTTTACTTTTTCGCGTTCCCGCTTTACCCAACTCGCAGGCTCGTAATGGTCGGGCGACACTACACTCTATTTTGTGATATAAAATCGACGAAATGCACATAACTGCAGCGCCAGTAGCGATCTGCCACTGGCTGATGACTTTTACTGGACGACTCGGCCGCCTCCTTCCGCGCTCTCGAAAGACATGAGACGGTATGTTTTTTATCGCTGCAATTCCGTTTATTTTTTGTTTCTTTTTGGTCTTCATTTTTTTGACTGCGTCACTTCTATACCAAATATATACAGATCTATATAAATCTGTTTACCATAACTTGACTCGTGTGATTTAATTTATTTTTAGTTCTGTCTTTTTTTTCGATGAATGTATTTTTTTGCGTGAATATACTTGGTGGCGTCTCACTTAAAAATCTTTTTTGTAAGTACTTGGCGTCGCGACGCTACCGCGTCTCTTGATAGACGTAACTCGTTCGTCGCCGACATGGACGAGACCGAAGACTTCGCTGGAGCAAGTTTTCCTGGCATTGACACACTTTTACCCCCGTACTACTGTAGCCGAAAGAGACGTGATCGACTCTGCCGATGACGAATTTCAGAGGACGGTGAGTACGATCCGGATGACCGAAGAGTCATGCGGAATGCATGGATATATAGGGCATTTATATAGTTTGGCCGTTAAGGTGGTTGAATTATTATTTCCACTCGATAATTCAATTGACTTCAAATAGTTACAACCCTAGAGGGTGGAGGTGTGCTCTCACGGGCGTTCCACGTAATCCATTGAGCTTTCCCCGTTATAGTTCGTTTGCTCTACTATAAAACGCAGCATAACACCGAATGACCGGAACGCCTCGCGAAACTCCGAAATAGCGTCGAAGCTCAAGCAAAAAATATGCCGTCACCGGCTAACAACGTATCGTTTCGCATACACTCGAGTCTTCGTCACGTATTTATTTCCGAGATGGCGAAGGAGAAGAAGAGAGCGGTCGTCAACGCCCCCGCACGCTATGCGAATGTTTTTGTCGGAGGTGCATATAGCGAGGGACGCGAGAACAGAACCGTAAAGGCGGGGAGCGCAGAACGGCCGAGTTTTGGCTCTCGGATACTTCCAGAATGATCGTAACGACGTGGGACTAAGCGCGAGGTCTGAATCGACGATGAATCGCCGATCGCCGTCTCAGACCTTCGAGAACACCGGCAAAAGCAACGTTGCACCTTTTCGTTACTAATGCTACGAGAGCTCGCGCCCACGCGAGTCGTGACACCCTAATAAGCCGCGAAGGTCGGTTCAGGTATGACGGGAACGGAGAAATTGTAATTTACGAAATTGTAATTACAAGAGAAGAGGATTACAGTTTTTATTACTGACTGAGATCGGAGGTTTCAGATCGCCTTAAGTAAGAATTGCCGTGTACAGTTTACGACAATTGTGACTCGATGATAAAAAAGTCAGATGGCAGCTCAGCATACAGCACCATCGGGTTGTTGAGATGTAGGATGCGTCCTTGTAATTGTTTCACTGACGCACGCTAACGATGTGTGCGTAATGAAGTTTAATAAACGCGTGTCGAAAGACAAGGGTTGAAAGGGGGGCTACGAGTACAGGACAGATACGTGCCATTGGCTCGGGCTCAGCTTTCGCATCGAATAATTGGCTTTCGTCGGCGGATAATGCCTTACAGTACGGCAGAGTATAGAGTTTCGTCGAGACCGACATTAATACCGAGGGTCGTCAATGAGGAAGGGACTACTGTGCCAGTGGCATTAGTCACCTTCTGCTTAGAATACAATGATTCGTCTTGTTTTCTAACGAACGTTTGCGAGATCGTACACACGATCTATAGATCATCCGGGCTATAGATCTTAAGTTCTTAGATCATTATTATAATTGTCTACGAGTCTCAAGTCCATGTGCCTTATTTGGAATTTTATTTATAGGGGCAAGACGAACCCGTGTTCTCTATTTCAGATGAAAGCAACCCGTCTTACCCCGCTCTTCCTTAATATTAGCACTATTTATATAATTTACGAAAAAAATAGATACTGCTCATTCAAATTTAACACTTGAAAAACTCGTAAATTGTCCACAGATCTATTGATGGTTCAAAAGACATCGTACATTCCTAGTAAAGAACATTTGTACGCATAATTCCTAAGTAGGTGAATCAACGTATTACAAATTGGCGAGTCTCCCATAAAAGTTTAGTCACAGAGCCACAGCTCCATAGAAAAAAAATCTAGTTTACCGTCGTGACACGAATTCGTCAATACGACAGTGATCTGATTGCATGTACGCTTAAATAACTATCGATAGACGTTCCCAATTGAATGCGCCGGTGAATCAAAAAGCGAGGCCCAAGCAGATCTCGCATACGGATGGTTTCCGACGATGAACGTTTCCAGTGTTACCGAGCCTCTCTGTGCCGAGAAAGATGCGGAGTAGGGGCAACTCGCCGAGCGCTTCGACAGACTACACGATTAACCGAGCGTCACCGAGTCTCCCCGAACACCCACGACTACGTCGAAGAAGCAGGCGTAACTATTTAAGGAGTATAACCGGCGTGCGCCGCTCATTGCTCGACCAGAGGTTCGAGAGTACACATCGTATCTATACAGTCTTGATATCTATTGAGCGCGTATAACAGAAACAACAAAGAATTCCTCACGTAACTTAGCTGCCCTCTCGAATCAGTGAGTTAAATTTTCGAACAAGTGGTGGTGTCCAAGTGTCTGAATTTTCGTCTCAGAAGAAGTAAAAAAAAAACGTAAAAATGTCCGACGGTGGTATCAAGCGCACGATTCCCGTGAAACTTGGAGACTTCAGCGTCATCGACACCGAATTCTCAAACATACGCGAGCGTTTCGACGCCGAGATGAGAAAGATGGAAGACGAGATGTCGCGTTTCCGTAGCGAACTCATGAATCGTGAAAGCAACAACTTCTTCAAGAGCACCACAAGGTATGTATCGACTCGTAGCCGGCTTTTCCATCGATCTTTTTTCTCGTACTTGTATTCGATCTTCGAACAATTTTTTTGTTTTACATTGTTATCTTGCCCAATATCTTGAAAAGAAGCCCTCGCATTGAGTATCTTGTTTACACGAAAATTCTTGGCAAGGTTAGTTTCGACTCTCACCGGTTCGCGGCAACAAGTTGAGCGATAACCTAGACAATCGTAACCACAGTCCAGACACTTCGTATCTCGGTGAGACTCTGATGTAACCGTTTCGTCCGATAACCTGCAGAGTGCAGTTGTTCGACGATAGGAACGAAATATATTTTCGTTATATAAGAATTTCTCCAGTAAAAAAAAAAATGCAATGTTACCTATTCGTATACATTTCTAATATGATACAAGAGTACATTACAGTCCGAGAATATGCGTGAGTCAGACCCGGAACCGGTGAACTCTCTTTCACGCAGTCGTTGGCACACGATGCTGTTATAAACTATAAACTCGATATATTTATATTCGTATACATGAATAATACAACATTTGTATAGAGTAGTATTATATTGCGTTGGCGGCTATGACTGTCGCCTACTTTGGCTTCGATATGCATCGAGTCTGGCTTGCGCTAATTCTCGTATTCTATACCCGTACAATGCTATGCTATCTCTATGGTCTATCGTGGAAATCCGTTGCCGGCAACACTGTCCGCAATTCACGGTGAATTAATTTAATTTATTCGAACGTGACTCGGGTTGGCGGAAGGTCCAGTCACGACCAAAGGTTTTATCGCGGCACCTCTTCGGTCTCGCGCCGTCTAGATAGACGTATATGTGAGTGTATTCGATGCCGGACGTTAAAACAGATATTATCGTTCTATAATTAAATGGTCTGCTGGAGAGGTTCTCGGACATGTATTTCTTCCACCTTTCATCTCGGTATTCGAGCGTTCGAATATCCTGCACGTATATGTATATTTCGGCACGATGGTAGGCTATTTATAGTGATTCGGTCACTGCAGTCGAAAAGCCCGAGGGCCTAGCGACGCGCTCACCGTCGCCCCAGCAGCCGGCTCCGAGCCCGTCTGTTCGCTCCGTGCCGTTTCCAATGCGCGCGGCCGGGCCGCCGCTTCATCGACGGCCTGCACTAGTTCTCGTATCTCGCCCAGCGTTTTTCAATAATTTCTTCTTCGTACATCGGGTATTAAGAGGTTAATTACTTATGCAATCGTGATAAAAACAAATTAACGAGAAGGCAATAATGAACATAATGAAGATTGATGAGTTTTGCCCTGAGCCATTATTCGAAGAATCAATCGATACTGTGCGACACAACACGGGGGAGAATAGTCGTCGACAGTCGAGGCAAACTCAAAGCGGTGATACGCAGAAATTTTCTGTGACTGAAACACGAAGTGACTCGCACTTTGCCTTGTGCATTCATACCTGGTCTTTACCCGAAAAGGGTTGTTGCAAAAAGGGAAAGAGTGCTTTGAGTAGGAATCTACATACGAGGAATTTTCCCTTCTGCAGTAGAGAGTGAACACCACGTTCTATCTCAATGGCACACTCGCCGGGAGAAACTTTGTCGCTCCCCACAGGCCCTTCGCACCCTCGCAATGCCGAGCCGCCCTCCGCTTCTCCACCCTCCAACAAATATCCGTGCGCAAGGGCGGGCACGTGTATCCGATAAAATTTCACCGGTTTAGGGACCGGCAGAGCGGGGCAAAACGGAACACCGGGGTAAGACGGACGACCTTTACGATTTTTTTTTCAGAACGAACAAAAATTTAGGGTTTTGGCCCGGTCTCCCCTGACGACGACTCCAGGAGGAAGGTCGATACAGCGGATTCGCGCGAAACGACACCCTTGCCTATATAAATCTTGCAGCCCCTCTGGATACTTCAATTTCGCTTCCCGAAGCCTTGCAGAGAGCGGGGTAAAACGGACTATTTATGCAAATTTTTTGCGGGGCGTGAAAGACACTATCTTATCGCTAATGGAGGAAAGTGGTCCGTTTTACCCCGGCGTTCCATATTACCCCGTTCTCCATTGCCCAGCGCGAGATGTAAATTAGAATAAATCAGCTTCAGCGTGGCACTTCTAATTGCGCAGTATATCCGAATTATCGGTAGCAGCTGGGGGGTCAAGTTTCTTCAACAGCGTCAGAAAAGCCACATCTCCCGAGTTCTCCCGCCGGCGGCTAATTCCGTATAGATTTGCTTGACTAATTTCTAAAACGAGAACTCAGCGGGGAAAGATACTCCCAGTGGCCATTCGCCACTTGTATAGTCGGCAGAGATCTGCATACAAACAGAGAGAACCACGTCGATGACTTAAATGACGAGCGGTTACGCGCATTACGTCAGCTGGCTAACGCGCAACATCGCCGGTTGTACATGGCGAGGAAAATGAAATAAAAATAAAATTCCACCTTTAAGCGCGGAGTCGAGAAGCGTCAACGCCGTCGCGTTAAAAACGTAATCGCTTCGTTGAGGCTGCTTACAAGCATATAGCTAACGAGAATATAGTCATCGCTATGCTTTAACGAATGAACGACAGAGAGCCGGTCCACCGATTCGCTGTGTACACGACGACCTTCCCCACCGGCCCGAATCGCGACTCCGACCTGATGATCGCAGTTGGAACGCACTACCTTTTGCGCAGTCATTTTTGCAACATCGCCGTGTCTGGACGCTATCTTGCACGACCGCGCATCAACGATATTTCGAGATATATATACATTTTCTTTGAATCTTGATAAAACCATCGAGATATTGAATGAAGATGATTCTCGACGAAGATCTCTACCCACCTCGTCACAAAACGACGATTCGATATCGGTACGTAATCAACGCCGAATGCTCGTCGACCTCGCCTGCATGATTAGAATTTACGAGATTAATATCTCAGGATTGAGGACTAACGCGACAGCTTAATGTGTTCATGGCCAATCAGCACGACTCTTACACAATTTATTATTATCGTCATTATTATTCATCGGTGAAGCTTGAGGCGATTCATTAAAGGGATAAAACTCGTTCACGCCTCGGTCAACTATTCTCGACCGAATTTTCACTGATTAATGGTTTCGTGATTGGACAGGATTGGTGAGATTCTGACAGGCGGAAATTGAGAAAAGTTGCCCGGTTCCTGAAAAGCACGCCTGACGCAACATTTGTCGTGAAGCTTCGCGAGGTCATACCTCGGTATATGCTGATCGGGAATTACCAAGGTCAACCTTCGTACAAAAATTGATCCGTAGATTATTATCGATTTACATTTTATCCGGTCGTATTTATAGATTACGGCAATCGCGTGTACCATCGACTTTTTAATCCTAGTATGCAGAGATAACGTTTCAATTATCGTTTTAAGTTTCGGAAAACAATAAACATTTGATCAAAAATACATCAAACATATTTATTTTTAAATGAAATCGAAGTTGGACGAAATATCGATGGATCTGTTGAGATCTGATAATTTCTAGATCGCACCATGGCCAGGGGATGCTATCGATATAACAAATCTCACGTGACGATTTTTGCGGAACTTAATTCCATGGACATGTCCATAAACTGGAGCATTCGTGCGCTAAAGTGGCTTTACGGACGATCGGGCAGTTTACCATCGTCCCACGCGATTTACTTCATCTCCTGCTCACTAAACACGCTCGCGTGTTGCGCATTATACACAAAGACGATGGAGAACGAGCAAGAAAAGGGTCAGACCGTATCTATCGTGCACGCGCTCTACAGGCTTGCTGATCGCATACCTCATCTACTTCCGCAAATGTTTTTCTTTCCATCGAGATTATTCGCTTGCTTTGTAAGATAGTACACCCACGTAGATCTTGACCATAAACTCGTGCGGGGCTACCGTGCCCACGCGATCGCCCTCTCCGACTCTCAGCAAACAGCCGACAAGAAACCGACAAAGAAGATGAATAAGCAGCTAGGACCAAAAAAATCTAAATTGCGTCGGAGGAAGCGAATACTATTGCACGCATGCGCACTCGTTCGTTGGCCAGTAGTCGCGGCACGTCGAGATAGCACCGGTATCATCGAGTTCCCTGTGGCACATGATTCTCATGAATATTCACAAATGGCTTTCAATGCGCGAGAGGAGCGTGGATCATGTACACATGAGGATTTGACGTAACGCGACGTTCCGTAGTGTAATCAAAACTTGTTTGCAGAACACGTCGAGAGTACGGTTGAAAAGAAACACCTGCCAACTGAACGAAATGTAGTATCTTGATCGACTGTAATTAAATTAAAGACGACTAAAAGACGTCGGTAACGTTGATTCCCACCGTAAAGAATGATCGACGCGTGCTCGCCGAGTCCTCCCGCTGATGCGAACTCGTCACACTCGAAGATTAGATTTAATTTAAAGCGGGTTCGCCTAGCCGAAGAGAGAGTCGCGAGATTGCGAGGCTTTAAACTCGTCGACGCGTGAAAGTCTGAGCTAAAGGGAGCTCTTCACTTCCGTCTTGCGGCAGGAAGTGACGAGCGCGGCTTCCGGCGCAGGTGAAGTTCCTCGGCGGTGTGCATATCCGCGAATAAAGAAACGAGCGACTCTGGCCAAGCGATTCACGACGATCGGTAGCGATCGGAAGACTGACAAGGAAAAAGCGAATAAATAAGAAAAAAAAGAAAGCGTTACCTCATCCTTTCGTCGTTTCGCGTTCACTGGCTTAGAGACGGAAGAGAGAAATGTTGCGCTCGTGAGAACCGACACGGTTCGTGGTTCTCTTAGGAGGTACGATCGTGACGGAAACGACGTAGAATGATTCACTCGTGGAATAATCGTGACGTGTATTTAGTACCGGTCATCCTAGATACCGAGACCTTCGACCTTGTTGAAGAACTAGTGCGGAAAAGGAACTCATCTTGAAACCTTAAAAAAGAATTGGGTTACAGTTTGTGTTGTCGACTGAGTCGGTTTAATGGAACATATTTATGCTCCATAAACGCTAAAAGGTTCGATATGTCTTACATATTTTGCACATTATTTCTGCATGTATGCTCAACTTCGTGTGGGCATCCATAAACGTATCGCATAGTCTTAAGGGAAATGGGTTCCCGCATAATATATAATTACTCAGGCCTCTCGGCGAACAGATAGGCATTTGTATAGCTCACGACTCGTAGCGCGTGCACTCGGGCTTTATACAAGAGGAAACTACCAGTATCTCATTAATCGGAAAGATCTAGAACTGGCCAGTGAGCAAGAGCCGGCTGCACGAGAGGGACGACGAAGGAACGAGGCAGAGAGAAAAGTTGACCGGCCCGCTCGCTGTGACTTATTCCCTGTCGTGGGAGGCGAATGGCATCCTCTCGACCTCAAGAGACCTCGCACATTCCTTCTCTCGCGAAGTACCGTTTAACTCGACTCGGACGCAAATCTCGATCCTGAATCCCTTCCGCAAGCTGCGAGTAGCATCACCAACGATCGTTCGATCTTTTATTCGCTCGCCGTATCGGACAACCGCGAGGAATTTCAGTCGAGTCGAAGACAAACAAAAATATGCAAAGAATTGTTTTAAAAAATACGTCACTTCCGGTTTAAAAATCTTATTTTTCGACCGGATACACTTGTTTTTCAACCGGAAGTGACGCGTTTCCCAATAAAATGGCGCGATACTGTTTAACAGACCGTCGCGGAGGTCTGCAGCGCTTAGTCGGGACCAGCCGAGCAAATGTTTCGTAGTCGTGCAGCCCTCCCACGCGTTGCCCATGCAAGCCAACAGCACAACGGTCTAGAAGCCTATAGAGTCGGCGAGCACATTCACGAGGCGTTTATTACCGGAGCTCGGCTTCTGCACGAGAGTCTCTTTCTCTCGCTCACTCGTGTAACGAGAGATATCCCGAGAGGAGAGCTAATGGTGTGTTCTCCACTATTTTCGATCCCTTCGACGAGCGCGAGCCGAGGGAACGGAGAACCGCGAGCGGGTGGAGGTCGGCGACCTCCCCGAAGAAGGCCGCCGCTTCCGCCTCGTAACTAGCCTGCAGACACCAGCCTCCCCGTTGCAGGAGGCGGTTGTGACAGGCCGCTCTTTAAAGTGTACCTAGACTTATTTAGAGCGCGACTATGAATAGGCCAGAGATGAGGATCTGATGTATGCATGCGGCGAGCGCGATTCTCTATTCTCATTCCACTCTGGCTTCGCGGCCGGAAATTCTGGTACCAAATTTACTTCTTCGGGCTCTCCAAATTGGTACACTCTTTTTGCTGGTATTCAGCGATCTTACAGTCAATTTTATTATGAGGCTGTAATCCGCGCACCGCCCTCGAATGCAAGATCAGGTTAATGTTTAAAAATAGGACACTCGTGGGAAATACTCCTGGATTCTTTTGTCTGATACAATAAAAAATACATCCCAATATACGGTACACAGTTAATAAAAAACTAAAATACAATACAATACACGTGTTCCGTTGCGCCTCGCGAGATTGGCTCTGATGCATTATTATTGGCACGTTGGTTACTAACTGCTGCTTTACTGATACTACCTGGATGACCAGCCGGCATCACACGAGCAGCAGCGAGCATCGGACCACCACCTCGAAGACGAAGGGTTGGGACAAGGTCGATCCTATACCATCGGCCCAGCCAAAGTGCTCCAAGTTCGACGCTTTCACCAGGTGACGCACACTCTAATGCCTTCGAACGCAAAAAAAAAGAAAAAAACGGAGTAGAGAAAAAAAAGTTGAGGGTGGTGATCCAAGTGAAAGTCCGTTTTAGATATAGCACACCTCTGTCTCTCCCCTCGTTTAGTTGCGCTATCATTTCTTTTCCTCGTTCCCTTTTTTGCCTCAAACAAAGGCAAGTCGATAGACTCTGCACGATTATATAGAACACGCTCTGTTTATAATAAGAAAGTATCCATGGAAGTCATTGACATCGAGAAAACTCTCATTTGTCGCTAACATGCCGCACGAAAAAAAAACCGCACGTTATACTTACTTTTAACTTTATTATAGCGATATTACACATAATTCGTAGTTGTAGTCGGAGTTTGTTGAATTTTTTTGTACGCTTTGCGCTTTTAACGATCCGGAGAGCAATGGACTCTGTCGTATCCTCGTCATTCACAACCAAACATATTGTATCCACTCGCATAATCTATCTCGCACGATGGACTCGTAGAGTCTCGTCCCATGACCTTTCTGTCTCGGTTAACTAAACGTTCATTAAATCGTCAATTAATAAATATGGTCTGATGACGAACGACATCGACATCCCTCCCCGGTAACCGACCGAGCAGACGATCGTATCGTCTTCGATCCAATTTTTAGGTTCATAATTCTTTCGCAGTGTTGGTCTCATTTTTTTTTTCGTTCAATTATTTACGCTCGTCGCATTAGCATTATCGTCGTAGGCTCTAGAGCTCTTAGAGATACATAGATAATACACACGAATCATCGTCGATTACATCGGTATTTTAGCACTGTCAATAATTTCCGCCATTTTTTTTTCATTGTGAAATATAAAATGCAATCTTTAGATCCATCGGGATCATCACGTACGCTGTGCACGATTCATAAACGATCGTCGTTATTTATCCTTTTGTCTGATAGTTGAAGAAAATGTAATAAAAATTTTGAGAACCTCGTTTCAGATTGGAAAATAAATGTTTTCTTTTTTCTTCAAATTTCAGTACGACCACGCAGAACACGTCCAGTCAGAACAGTTCTCTGAGCCCGCAGCATGACTCGCGCACCTGGTTGGACGGACTCAACAGTCCGCTGATTCAGGATGAGGGTGACAACAAAATGCTGAAACTGAGATTCGACGTATCGCAGTACACCCCCGAGGAAATCGTTGTCAAGACGGTGGACAACAAACTCTTGGTGAGACATAAATTTCTTCATACCGTTAATTAAACCCCCTTTTAAGAGGGATCGTAGATGAGCTCGACCAAACTAAATTGCGTGTAACACCGACTCCCGCAATTTTGCTCGAGCACATTAGCTTACCTCTTGTGCAACTCCCCCGGCTCGGTCTCCCGCTCGTTGGCAAGACGCGTATCTGGTCCAGTTGCGTAATTCGGGGGAATGAGCGAGAGAAGTTTACTTAGTCGCTCATCTCGACCCGGGACCCAGACGGCTTTCCAGTATTAATGTGAGAAAGCCGTCACAGACCCCCGAATTTTAAGCGCGAGCCAGCGAGCAATATTGCCAAATGGAACATGGAAGTTCGTTATAAATAGTAACACAATTCGCCGGTTATTCGAAGTGGTCGAAAATAATTCCACTCCCGATAGTTTGAATCTGTACAACAAATGTTAGGGACGAAAACCCGAGGCCACATTCGTTCTTCGAAATTTTTCGGTTTAATTCTTCTTTGCTTTTAAGTTTTCTTTTTTTTTCTAAATTATTCCCGATGGAACGAGGAGGTCGATACCGTCGTGTAGAATTCCGGGACCGAATTGCTCGCTCGTCTACCCGCGGCTCGCGCAGCTCTCGTCGTTTTGCTCGCCGGTTTGCCGGCGCTCACCGAAATAGTCTCGACTAAAAATAATCTCACTCTCTCTCCGACGCACGAACGCGCTGGGCAACGTCGTCCCACCGTCGGATCGGAATAATGTTGAGCATTGTGAACTGGCGTCGAGACTCTCTCGGCACCGCTGCACGTACAGCGTCGAAGAAACCAACGCGGACTCTGCCCTTCCTCCGAAAATCACGGCTCCGTTTCTTTTTCTAAATAAAACGTTTTACGTATCCTGCTGCGTCGCGGACATAGAGTCATCATCATCATCGTTATACCGCGCGATAGACGCGATGGAAAAAATTACTCAACGTCCGGAAAGATCGGTGCGATAAATTCCGACGAGAAACCGTAAAACGTCTAATGGACATTTTCCGAAGCATCTGCTGTCGGGAAGCACCGGACTGGACTATCTTCGCTACTCGTAATATGCGATGAACTCGGGGCCAGGAGTGAAGAAAAAAATCATAGTTCACCGTTACGGTATGCCGAAGCCCGTGGGTTCACGGGTCGATGCGCCGGCAAACGAGCTGCTGCGGCCGTTCCTCGATGCTGGACGCTAAGTAGTCTCTTCTCGAGGACAGCAAGAGATTGAAACGTTCCTTTCATAATGTTTTCTCCTTTCTTTTTTTCAATCTGTCATTTACTTCCCATTATTTTCTTCGTCGCTTCCTCGTCCCTTCACGCTCCGTTATGTTTTTTTTTTGTTCTGGCGATTAATCTCCGGTTCTCGGTTTGTCCCACATGTCCTTCCTCGAGCCTATCGTCTTGCGCCAGTTTCGCTCGAGAGTAACTCGTGTTCGACCTTCTCGGTCCCCCGGCCGGGACTTGCCAATGCCGAACGCACAATATTTTTATATATTTTCTCTTTCTCCCTCGTGAAAAGGACTCCCTCGCGAGTGAGCAAAAGGCCGAAGAAGTCCGAGCGGGTTTAATTTTATTACTCCCATAAAAGAAGCGCGCTTGCGAGTCTCGAGGACGCCCGCGGTGTATCGTGGTCAAGGTCTGCGTTATTCGGGTTGGCGGAACGGAATAAGGTGACTCGTACCTTAAAGGATCATTCCTCAAGGTCGGGAACTCGACGAGATGCAGCCAGAAACGGGCTATAAAAAAAATAATGATGAATCTTGAGTCGACCCTGTTCGCCCGACTTGTATCGCATTGACTGCTCGAGGAACAAGCGATGTAAAGATAACTACGGTACATATTTCAACGGTACAGACTTAATAAAAAATACTTTTAGGAAGAAAACAAAATAAGGTGAATATGATATCACTTTCGGTGTTCACCATTTTCGAAACATTCCAGTCCGTTCAAGTGCTGCCGGTTCATTAAATACCGATTTCATATAAATTCGAGGTGAGAGCAAAAAAAAAAGATGCCTGTATCTCGCCAGATGTCTTCAAAGGCGTACATTTCCAGCGCCGTACCTCCCGGAGCGCGATACACGCTGCCTACGTAAACTATCGAGAAAAATAAAATCCAAAAGCGCGAGACGCAAAAGAGTCTAAGCCACCGCTAAGTGACTATCCATTATTTTTAGTCTCTGAGTCAGTAACAGAAGCACGCATGTTTGATGGCTGGCGCTTTGCAACCGCGTTATTTCGGCGGGCCGCGGGCCGGGAACAGTTACCGAGAATACCCGAGAAAATTCCAAAGAGAACGGTATTCACAGTCGGTCCACTTGGGTTGCGCAACAGCTTTGAGATACTTTTGCCAATTGTCGTTTGCGTTTTCTTTTTAATTCCCTCCCGACCTGGGACACTTGTTCGTTCGTTGACTCGCGATATCTCACGGCGGTGTGCATCGCGTGCACTGACTCCGCGCGTATCGCGTACGTGTTGAGTTACCCGGACACTTCCCTGTTTAATCTCTCGGAATAAAAACGTTCGGACTCCGCCGTCGGGCGAGTAATACGATCTTTTATCCTACGGGTCATGATCGAGAAAATAAAAGAACATCGTAAAAGTTTTTTTAATAGAGATAATCGTATACATTCGCCACCTCGAGTTGTTTTTAAACCGAGCGGGACGAGCCGATCTTCTCGATTCCATCCGCGCTCACCGCGCGCGAGACTTTATACGTTGCATTCTATTCGCCGCTCTTGCGGTTCGATGATCCTGACCGCGTATAGTATAGTAGTTCGGCAACATGCAGAAGCAGCACGCGAACCTCTCCGAGAGTTCCTCGCAGGTAGAAATTTTGCGCAATCGAGGTAAGACGATACTACCAACACCGGCCCTTCCGCGGCCTTTAAAGCTTGTCCTGGGCGAGCTGGACGGTTCTCGCTTTGGATTACCGGCGAGGGATTCGCACCCGTCGCATGTGCGGCCTTATACGAGAAAGAGCTAGCTCTCTGACTGTTCGCCCGAGTTACTTCTAGGATTACCGCGTTCCTGCGACTATTACTGTAGCAGCTCCGGAGACGTACACGTTTGCGCGTACTGTGTCTGTTCACAATACCACAATCTCACCCCCCCCCCCCCCCCTCAACCCAGCGCATTTTTATGAGTAGAGCTTGAGCAAGCCGAGAGATCGATAACGCCTATACACCCTTCTCGGTGACATGGCAACATGTAATGTCCCATAAACGTAAAAATGAGTCACCGTTCTTTTTTTTATTATTTATTTTCCTCTGCTGAAAATGGAAATATCGATCGTTGCCCCAAATCGCTTTCATCCATTATCCTTTTTGTTTCATTCTATAGACAGATAACTTTTTTTGCTACTAGAAATGCAGAACTGGAATCGATCGTTTTTTTCAGTTTGAAGTCTGTAACTCCTACAGTCAATTGAACAATTTTTCCCTTTTTTTTATAACCTTTGTTTCATCACTCGGACAGATATTCGATATCGCGGAGCATCGTCAAAGCAAAGTGTTCTCCGAGGCGCGAAGTAGAGAGAGCTAACTCATTAGCGCTTTGCGTAATGCAATTAGCACTCCGGTGCCCCGCCTCGACGACGACGTTGTTCCAGGCGATGCTCCAACCGTGCTCCGTCGCCCGTTGTCCGTTCTCTCGTTAGAGGCGCGGTCTAATATCCTGCACCTGCATTTTTTTTTATTCACTGACCTCTAGCCGCGACACTCGGATTCGTCGCCGTGGAGACACGCTCGATCGATTCGATCGAGAATTAAAAAAAAACAGAAAAAAAAATCACACACCTTTGCAATCAACGCATGCAGATCGATCGCTTATCATTTCGGCGCCCTCCAAATCGTCTTTGATGTATCTTCGATCCACGCGCGCCGGAAGTACCGCGACCTCGGTCCTCCTCGAGGACGTCTTCGCCTCTCGTCCCGAGTTCCTCCTGCCGTCTCTCGAGCGTTCGAAAAATCTCAAGCGCGGTTCTATCATCTGTTGCTGTGCAGCGTTCGCATAGCTCGGATAAACATCCGAAAGAATCGAACGAACGTGAGACGCGAAAGGGACGGCCGGGGGGAGGGATCGGTGTGCGAGAGAGGAAGCTATAAGAGAACGAGGCAGCGGTGTCGGCGGTTCTTTGGTCAGGGTCGCGAGCACACACGAGCGGTGCCGCTCGACGACGAGGCTCGATTTCTAAATACGTCGGTGACCGTCAGCCTGAACAGCGTGACACGCACACCGGAACGTGTGCGTGTCACGTCCTTCGTGTAACGACTCGAAACGATCGGCTATCGAGGAGCTTGCAAAACCTCGTGCAAGCGCTATATACATATATATATATACACATGCCGATGATATACATACGTTTTTATTATTATTTCAATCATGCGGAACGAGTGATCGACACTCTGATAAAATTTGCCTCGATATTGTCACGTATATTTTTACGTTATTTATATTGATTGATTGATTGATCGATTAATCATTTATTAACGGATTGCTCCTTTTACAGATAAAAAGAAAATAGTACATTCCTGTAGCTTTATGACTTAGTATGACTTCGGCTCCAGAACAAATGCACTCAAATCAATTACCATAATTACAGATTAATAAATTAAGTAAATCATGTGGGATTAAATTTATCACAAAATTGATAGTAAGATAGGAACATGGGGACCGATCCTCCGGTCAACTGAGAACTCGTACTTAAAAATATTGTTATATTATATTCAATTCAAGGTCATTTCCATCCGTCAAGGTCACAGGCATGCGATAACGCGAGAGATTATCATTGATAGTATATGATTTACGGGCGGCTTCACGAATAAACGTGTCACGATTGTCTTCGGTTTTCCTCTTCTTTTCCTTTTTTCGTCCTCTTTGTATCTCCAGCAATAGCTATCGATTGACCGCCATTTACGCATGTAGCCGAAACTCGGATGGCGTCTGGGCGTCGCCGCTCGGAATCTTTCTCCCTTCGGCTCTCCGGCTTTTCCACCCTCCGGTGCTGTTATTACTCTCGCGTTCTCGACGTACACCATTCACCGGCCCGGAACAGTCAACGTCGCGGGGAAAAAGATAACGCGTTCGACACCGTAACCCACTTTCTCATAAAAGTTCGCCAGGCGCCCGCGAGAGACAACGACATTTTATGGCTGCGGCTGATTCGTTCCGCGTCCTCCGTCCATCCTGTCTCAGCGCACCCCTTCTGTAATTCTCCTTCCGGGAAGATAACAGCGATCGTAAAAGACAAGTAGGTTTACCGACGTTGCTCTCCTTTCTCGGAGCGAGCAAATTGCCGCGTCGTTGAAATTCATTCGAGGGCGAATCATATTGAGAAATTATTATTATGGTGACGTTACGATAACTCGTCTCTAAAGAGCAGCTGAAGTTCGCCTTTCGGCAACTTTCATACTATGGGAATAAAAATAAAATATTGTAAAAAAAACATCCGAAACAAATCATAGATCATAGAGTCGATTATAAATATCCGTATCATTGTTACAGCTTGAAGAACGCAGAGTCGGTCGCCTCTTGGAAAAAATTCCTCCTTGGGTGAAGGGTTTGCGATATCCGATATCCGATACTCTCGTTGTTCAGTCTGTATTATACAATGTCAGAAGCAGCGAGGCACAGAGGAATGTTACCTCGGTCCAATATTAATAGAAACGTGCGTTTAGTCGTGGTGTTCAACAATTTCGTGTGTTTGTTTACCGCCACGTAAGCGGGATCGGGTCGAGTAGCGCAGCTGTTAAAACACTCTTGCGGACACGCGCGACGCTGATCGGACGTGTGGGATCTCGTTTACCGTTTTGCTTCGACGGGGAAAAAAAAGAAAACACGAAACTTCCATCGAGGATCGACTAATTCGAGGGATTAATTTTAGCGTGGCACGACAGGGTGTTCGTTGTGCATCCGAATAAATTTTAGCCTTTCGAACTGACCTGCTCTAAATTGTAGAGTGGGTGAGCGCACAGGTCTAGCCAATGAGTCACAACCCACCGCGGTTACTTCACGACTGCCCTGGAGAGCCGCGTGTCACTGATCGATCGCGCTTCTCGCGAAGGACAATAAACAGGCTAAAGGACGATGATGATCCGTTGGTTCACAAATTTCCAATGAAATTATTAATTGGATGGGTAGAGGTAAATAGAGGCGAACACTAAAATCATGAATTATGTTTCGCAGTTTCCCAATTTAACGTGGAAGCGATAATAGAACACTGACAGGGGCAAAAAATTGGAACATCTGTTGGTAAATTTGTAGTTGCAGGCAATTCGTAAAGTGTACGGGAGCGTCAACTGGTACATTTACCCCTTCATTATGTCGACTTTGACGAGCCCGTGCGTAAGCACGATAAAAGTTGCACGCGACCAGATAGAGCATAATCGGACCTCAATGAAATTCGATCGAAGCGACCCTTTATTTTTATCGTCAGGGACAAATGCGATGATAAATTTCGACGCTCGGGGAATGGGATGGTCGGAATTCTCATTCGATTGCCGTGGCTCACGCTCGTATTAATAAATCAACCTGGGAATATCGGCTTATTACCGGAATCACGCAATATCCCGGGCCCGCAGGAGTCACAGTGCCTCTGGTAGGCAGAGCTTTCGCTATATCTCTCGGAATATCGATTTTCCGTGCGGTCAAGCGTTTGTTTGGCCTTCGTTCTAACATTATTTGCGTCGTGCACAATACTTTTAAACCCGAGCGCCTATTAAGTCTTTCTCGATGTAATCGTCAACGGCAATGTTACTAATGATGACTTTGAACTTTTTCTCTGCCCAAAGGTCCACGCCAAGCACGAGGAGAAGACCGAGAGCAAGTCCGTTTACAGGGAATACAACAGGGAATTCCTGCTGCCGAAAGGAACGAATCCCGAGAGCATCAAGTCCTCGCTCAGCAAGGACGGTGTTCTGACCGTCGAGGCTCCGCTTCCGGCAATCGGTTCTGGCGAAAAACTCATCCCTATCGCGCACAACTAAGTTATAAAAAAAATAATTAAATATATATACTATATAAACTACACACACACACACACACACACACACACACACACACACACACACACACACACACACACACACACACACACACACA
>JAPYZD010000689.1:0-29609 GCA_030522725.1 Ichneumoninae sp. B BG-2022a
AAAAAAAAAACCAAACCAAAAAAATCCGTTCCGAGCGTCATCGCGCCGCGTGCTGTTACAATGCTTTTACTGCGAGAGCGAACCTGCAGGGTGCCGAAATAAACGCGATAGTCCGATAACGTTTCCGATACTAATGGGCGACATCCGAGAACCGTAGAATCTACATCCGTAAATTAATACGGCTGTCGAGAGTTGGACGCGATCCTGTGTACGAGTTTCGTTGATCAAAAATAATATTTTTAAAAACTTTTGACGCCTGCGTTGGATGTTGAGCTATTGGTGAAATAAGTGACGGATTCCGGACACGGAAATGAAAGGCGAATAATAAAAAAAATCGTTGCAGCGACTTCAGCCAATTTTGTGAAAAATTTGCAATTTTGAGTTTTTTTTTGGACAATCATTGAGTTTTCGGATGGTGTCGTTCGAAAATTCGGCATTCGCCAAAAATTTATTTCTCTTTATGCATTTTCATGTTCGACAAAGCTCGTCAACAAAGCAGTGGAAAATTTATCGAGGGTCAGTAAACAAAAATTGAGTCCGTTCAACAAATGACCGACGTCGCTTAAAAGGACTGCTCGCCGTTCTTTCTCCGGGAGATTCTTCAAGCCACTCGTGCGCCCGATTAGCCTGCCGTACGTGATATCGGCCAAGAAAAGGGGTAAAGCGGAAACCGAGCCCGCAGGTGAGCAAAGTGGATAGAGACGAGAGGGTGCAGTATACACGGTGCAGAGATCCTGGTCGAGAGAGGCACGTCCGGGAACGTGAGAGGTTCGCATCAGCTTCGGCCTCAACTGCCACCGAGTCGTCTTCCGGTGGAGGGAAGGGATGTTCGGTCTCGGCAAAGCGTACAAGAAGGGTGAAGTTCCCGGTATAGAGTTTCATCCCCAACGTCCACCTTCGCACTCCGCCTTTCCCTTTGCCGCTCATCACTCTCCCTCGCCCACCGGTTCGTTCTCTCACCGCGCGCCCCGTCCTTTTCCGTCTCTCGCTTCCCCGAGCGCCTTTGGGTTCTCGAAACTCAATCTGCCAACGTCAATCAACGTGTCCAGTCACGTGCTCGGCAAACGTTCGCCTTCGTTCGTTACTCGACCCCCCTTCTCGCCCACCCGACCGAACCAGAGCAGACGAGAGACAGCCAAGTAGCCTCGCGAGCTTGCGGATATAAATAGAAGACGCGCGCGCGAACGAACTCTCGAGCTTAGTACCTTCACTATCGAACTGCTTCATCTTCTTCTGGCTAGATTTCTTACAGTCTTTCCTCTACTTCTATCACATTCGAGGGGGAAAAACTCTTCCGGAACTTGGAACAGTTTAATCCTGGAACGCTACTCATGTTTCCATCTCATTAACGCCACACACGAATCTGGGTGACCCGATGTCTTCGGCATCAACGAACTGGGCCAAAAATCAATATTGTTACGTTCAATTGTACCGAAATCGAAACGTTAGGATGTCTCCAAGAATTCCATGGAGGCATCCCATCGATAAATGGAATATTGCAGGAGAACAAATTTTTTTTAATACCTACAACTCCATATTCCAGAAAAATTGAAAATTTTCTTGAAACAGCTACACCGGATCCGTACGCTGTGTTTTAGGGTTAAGTGGCAAGAATTAGTTTCTTTTTCCTCCCAGTCGGGTAGATAAAGCGGAAGGGGAAGCGGCACGTACGACATTGAGAATTTGGAGCGCACACGTGACTAACAGCCATCGGCCACGCGGTACGCAGTAAGTTTACGTGTGCGATTCTTTTTTTAGTCTCCCCCAGTCATCTGTCGACACGCAGGTGGGACTACGGAAGTCTAGAGACACCAGCGATACACCACGTTGCGTTGCCACTGTGCAAAAGTTGCCCGTGTGCGTACCCATTGTGACACGTTCGATGAAAAATCCAACGAGCCTCGAGAAAGAGCGATATAGGTCAATTAGATAACACGTGTGCGCAAACATCGCTGCGGTGAAACCCCGCCACGTATACGTTCTATCTACCGTCATAACGGAAAAGAGAAACAACCCGGAAAACAAGTAACAACGGAGGTGTCGAATAATTAGTGTAACCGCAGAAATAAGAAAAACAGAAACCGTCACCGGGGTTGACTAATGATTTCCTATGCATTCGTAAAATTACCGACGTTAGTCACGGTGTACCTCGTTAAACACACGTGCATTCCCACCGCGCAGTGTGCAATGTCTCTGTTCGGTCGGTTTTTTTTCCTTTTCATCCTCATTTTCACACCTCGAAATATTGCGCAACGCGAAACGCGCGCGCATAGTCTTTGCGTTTATCAAGGACGGCTATTCTCATCTGCCCGATAATTCGCAATAGAGCAGGTGGTACATTAATTTTTATGCGACAGATGTGCGAACCTTCGGGACGTATAGTTGATGCGGGAAAGCTCCTCATCCTGGTCCCCCTCGACGGCCGGTCCGGTTCACACGCTCGCCGGAAGCTACGGAAGTCGATTCGGCGGTCTTTAAATTTCACTGGGCGCGAACGAGGCCGCGAGATTAAGCGGTTCGGCGGTCGAAACAGACAGAACTCGCGTCACTGGCCCGCGGTCTCGACGGCGACTTCCTCGACGCTGCCGCGAGACGCTCAGTTACTCTGCCGTACCGACGGACCTCGCGCCGATGGATCCTCACTATCTGATTTTCCGCCGTGCCGATAATGACTACGGGGGAATGAACAAAAAAAAAAAAAAAAAATACACACCAGTAGCGTATCAACCCGACGTAGTTTCGTGTGCTCCGCGGTCAGACGGCGTCGCGACACTGAGGCTCGAGCCCGGTGGATGCCAATTTTATTTAAAAACCACGAACAAAGCCGTATCGACGGTCGCGAGTTCGAGTTCGCGCTTCGGCGTACGGATCGTGCGATCCGTGTGTGTTGCACCGGTGCACACGCGGTGCCTCCTCCCCTCCCTCCTCGCGACCGTCCGTCGCATGCATTACTCGTCAAGGTCGCGGTCCCCGCGAATCCGCCTTCGAGAGAAACGTTTTCGCGCTTCCCGGTCGAACTCGACTCCGGTTCTACGTAGGATTGGCAAATCGTTCCGACTTCGGACTCTATCGTGCGACATGGCGCCGCGCGGCACATGGAAAGAGGCGGTTAGCCGGGCGGCGGTTCGCGGGAATCGATAAGTCGCGGTACTTCTTGTTGCTGTCTCCTATGCTCTTTTGCTCCGCGGGGAAGGAAGGAGAGTGGGGGAGAATCTATCGTCCCCTCGTCCATTCAATTTCTCGTAAAGTCGTGGAAGGATTCTTCATTCCGCACGGAGTAACTACTCTATTTCCTCCGTTACTTTCCAAACATCCTCGACTCTACCGGAAAACGATCGATCTCGGGTCGTCACGAGACACACAGCGCGAGAATAAACACTCGGCCGATCGATTACTCTGTCAGTCCATCGGTCACGAAGTGGATACCATTTTTTTTTTTTTATCATCAACAAACTTGATCCGTACTTGCTCTTTCCTTACAGTTTTTCCGTTTCGATGAATCACCGCGATTGCGCGCGTCAAGCGCGGTCATCCAGTCGATCCATTTCCCTGATAGCTTTCAAACCGCCGCAACCGGTTTACTGCAAACGCTTATTCTTTGATGATTGCTCCAGCTTTTCTACGCTCATGATTCAACGGAACTTAGCGTTAATTCGCGACTGATGAACGAGCATACGATCGAACCGCTGTTGCAAAAAATTCTGCCGGGAATCCCCAAGGCGATATATCGTTCCAGGTAAGAACCCGAAGATTAGTCGTCCCTCTTCTAATAACAACGCCATGGATCACTCAATTTCTTGAAGCCTCTTATACGCTTTGGCTCGGGGAGTTTCGCGGAAAAGGGTACGTGCAGGGGCGGGGGGGGAGAAGACTCGATAAGCCCGTTATCCGTCGCGTTAGCACGCTCGTTAGTTTCTAATGAGCTCGGTCACGTGATTACTTGGGGCGCAAGACAAGCACTGTGCCCGGAGTAGGAGACGAACTCTTCTCACCTCGAGCTTCCTCATAGCGCGTCAGCCGTTCTTCGCACTACGACAACCGTCGCCGTTCTGTGTAAGCGGATTTCGCGGAAGAGAGAGAGATTGATCCGAAATGCTTCGAGCGGGTTTTCCCGCTGATGTGCGGAGCCGGATAGGCCGTCCTGTTGCCTCTCACTGCAAGACGGCAAGAGCAACCCAGCGAGCGATGGTTGGAGCAGCAACACGCATGCAGCATCCCAGACTACTAATTTCCGCGGCGGTGATTACTCACTATCGCGTCACGTGCCGACGCCGCGGTGGCGAGAGAGGCGGAGATACCAGGCCGGAGCCGAAGGTGCGAAGGTGCGAAGGTAGATCGAGCCGCGCCGGAGAGCGACACTGATCCACCGTGCAAATTTCCTTCGGGAGGAAACTCCGGGCGCGGTGCTTGCGGGGAACGTTACGGAAATCTGGGCACATGACGTTCGTTATAAGATATCGAGGCGTGTCGGAAATAACGTTGGAATGTAACGGCGTCGTATCGTTAACGACTGTGATTACACGGTGAAAATTGGGTTACGCGGGAATGTACTCTGAGGCAATTGATTTTTCGTATTTCCGGAGGAACGCAGAGACTACCAGCCGCAAAAACTTTAGAGCGGAAAGGACACGATAAGATCCTGATGCAACCGTGCAAAAATTCTTCCAGGTATATCAATGATATATACGGACCGGGCCATATATCATTGATTTACATGTTAATCGAGGTGGGCCATATTCACTACTTTTACCCTATATAGCTAGTAATTTTTTTTTAATACGAAATTAATTAACAGGTTCGGTAATCGTCTCTAGATAACGGGTTAGCATGATCGATTTTTATAAATCGATCCAATTTAGAAACGAACGTCAATTTTGGATTATTATTATTTTTATATGTATATTTTGATTGGATCGCGTCATCGGTACCCGATGCAAATGATGAATCGCGAGCCAGGGCATGTCTATGTGTCAGAGGATCTCGATCCATTTATAAAAGGCACGCAGCATATACATATATATGTATGTACAAAATTAGATCTCGTTGCTCTAAGCGGATGATTGAAGAGTCGTAGTTTGAATGCGTAACGAGAATGAACGGGAATGCGGGAAGGAGAAAAGGCAGCGGAAAAGGTAGAAAAGCCGATCCGAGAATTTCTAGGCAGAGGGAGGATCCTCGTTGAGAGCGAAGACTCGACTGTGTACGCGGGTTTCACGCCGCACGTTTCATATACCGAACAGCGAGGAACCGTAAAAGATACGGGGTGCGCCAGGGGAAGCTGGATGCTCGGAGCTCCCTGCTCAAAAAAGCCTGGCTGACGCGTGCCCGTCGGTGCAATTCGCCCTAATAAAGATTGATACGAATTATAATGCAGTCCCGAACGAGGCAGCTTCCCAGCGGCGGGTTTTCGCGTTGCGCCGTTCCACATGCGCTCTTTGGGCTTTGTTGCGGTACGCGAAACTGTACGGTTCGCTCGTCTCTACGCTGAACCTCGTTAATCTACCTGTCCGTCTTCGTCCGGGTTACGCGTACGTAAGCTCCGCACCCTATATGCCGAGAGACCGCAAGCTCCGGTCCGGCTTTGCGAAAATCTCCTCGCCCGGAGCGCACACGGAGCTAAGGTGAAAAGGGCTAAACCGCGAGGGTCTGAGTCGTAGAGTCGCTATGGGCCATGTATGAAAGATTAATGTTTTTTGGCTTTGCGTGGATTTATTTTTTCAATAACAAAATAGTATTTTCTGCATCTTGTTTGTTATATTTGACGCAGTAATTGAAACCGTCGTTCAGATTTGATCAAATTTTGAATTTTCCGAAAAAAATGTGTTCGCGCTTTAACTTTCACAAATTTTGAGTTACGGGCTAAAACTTTCTATGGAAGTAGACTAAGATCAAAGTTTTTTGCGATCGAATTTGACAATCGATACACCCGTTCGAATTTTATAATATTTTTATTTTTATTTGTTTACACTTCACAACAAGCCAAAAAATCATCTTTTCAAAAGCCAAACCCCGGAGATATTGCCGGTAGAGTAGTAAAAAAAAAGTAATTCTTTTTGTTAAATCGGTAAAAAATAAGTCAAATCAATTTAGAAAGGTGCAAAGTAATTCGCATGCGGCTTCCTCATTTATTACAATTTTGCGCATAGCGCTGCATGCGGAAGTTGAAAAACGATAAACGAACTTTTTCACGGACAAAGCTATGCGCAAAATTGCAATACATGAGGAGGTCATGTGCAATTTGCACCTTTTTTTTTATAATTCATTGGGCAATAATTAATTATGAAGAAAAATACCGACGGTTCTTCAACCGAATTCCACCACCACTAAATCCGATCTCCGCGTAGTTACGAAAAAATTTTATTTGGAATCTCTGACACGTAGTCAACCGGCAATCGTGTACCGAGTGTACAAAAAAAAAAGAAACAGAATGGTAAAGGGAGAGAGTAAAAAAAAATCTTTGATAATAGAGGAAAAACCAATCAAACGGAAACGTCGCGAACAGATGGTTTTTTTTCCTGTGTTTCGGCTTCCCTCCTGTTTTTTTCCTCTCATCCCTCAACCAATTCAACCACGAATTCTGCGGTAAAAAAATATACAAAAAGGGTACAAGTGAACATATTGTTGAGGTCGCCTGTGTGCGTTGTGGCTATTCGTTGCTGTAGGTGTCTGAGTGCTGCTGTTTTCGACGGTCGATGGTTGATCGATTTTTTTCCTCGTTTTTCCCCTATTTTCTTTATCCACACTGTATTTCTCTCCCTCCGTACTTCATCCGTCTCTCGCGCTCGTTCTGTTAACGGTTCTCGGTATATTCACATTCGTCGGAACATTTTTGGCTGATTCATCGCACGAGAATCGCGTACCCAACCCGATCGGTCGTGTATGTATTGGAAGCGACGTTGACGGGCGCCCTACGTACCATATCTCTCTTTCAACCTGCCGCAGGAGCATGGATCGCCGCTTTCATTTTGTTTATTCATACGCTCGTTTACCTTTTACCACGAGCCGAATGCCCGACGATACAGCGCACACTCGTTCTCCGAGCTTTTTCGTTCGCCTTCCTGTAGCGTGACGTCAAAGCCGTTACGACGGACTCTTCCCTGAACTCGGCGACCCGCTGACCCGTCAGTCCCCTTTATTTCGCAGCACGTGACACGTTGTGGAAAGTTACTAATTAATCACGAATAAATGAAAAATAAAAAATTGCAAATTGTTTACTAATGTTTTTGAGTAATTAATAAAGCATCCTCGGAAAAAACACAGTAAAATAGGTAGGAACGTTTCTTGTCCACAAACATCCACAATTCTTTTCTTGTTAATGTTACAAAAAAAATCTTGTCGATTTTACAAAAATTTCAGTCATTTTTACGAATATGTTTTGTAAAATTTACAACAAAATGGTTGCGGACGTACGTGGACAAAAAAGTTTAGTTAAATGTACAAATGTTTGTTGCTGTTCGGGGGTTATTTTTTGTAAAATAAAAACATTTCATAATCTACATCTTCTACATAGTAATAAAGTCCATGTCGATTGGACACACACCGATACTCACAGATACTGACAGATACTCACACATACTCACACATTCTCGACAGCTACTGAGAGCATGCGAACCGAGCGAGCCAACATTACGGAAGTCTTATTATAAATTTCAAGTTCTCGATCAATTTTTTTTGCCAATTTCATACTAAACATTGATTCGGTCTTGGTTCACCCGCGTGCCAAATTTGTATTCGATGTCCGGATTTTGTTAAATTTGTTTTTCACTAAAACGTGGTTTCCTCCGCGAGGAAAGCAGAGTCACGAAAAACTAAAGAGTGTGCCCTCGAAACACCAACAGAAACATGAATGGGCTACCCGAATGAAAAGTCAACAGGGGGAATTAGCGTTCGCATTAGCGTGATTATGTTGCCCACTCATCGAGTCAGCCAGCGGCGTGTCAACGTGAAACTGTCGGAACGACAAAAAGGCAACAGCCAGAGGTTAAAGTACCGCGGTAGCCACAGGTAACGAGCATTATCGTCATCGCGCAGCAGCGGCGTACAGCGAATTTAAACTCGCTCGTAAATTTTCCAGGCTCGACCGTAATTAGACTTTACCCCGGGCGTACCCCCCTCAAACTTCAACATCTCGTGTCTCGCTTAATTTAATTTCCTAATGTGTGTTCCGCGTTAACAGCAGCGTCGCTTCTTTTATTTGTTTATTCGTCATTCGAAAAAATCACTTAGCACGGTGGAATCTTGCTTCGACTAATAGATTTTTGAATTTCAAATTGAGAGAAAATATTATCGCGGCTTCGTGAAAAAATATGCGCTTCGTAGCGCGCGACTGTGCCAATGACGCTTCTTTTTTTATAATACAGTGATAGACGGACGAGACTGAAGCCGACCGTGCTTATGAAAGATTCTGCTGCGTCGACGTCAATGAACCGATGCGAGTTAAGCCGTAGAAACGGGAGAGCTGCGCGAAGGCTGCTGCACATAATACACGATGGGGTGTGAGAGGGGGCAGAGGGGAGAGAGAACCGCGGAGCTTACTTGTGAATGCATACATTTGCACGTGCACAGGAGAGTACACAGAAATACCGAGTCGTTGACTTCGCTCCGCCGTTTTCGCTCAGCCGGTTTAGCTCGACGATTTCTGTAGATGCCGAGAACACATGCCCACCCTGGCCGCTATGCTCCCATTCACGAATGTAATTTCAGCGTATGCCTGATTCAACGTATGTGCGAACGTACCTGGTCGTCGAGAATTTGTCGGAAATGATTTTTCGTCGAGTATCGCGATTTGTCACACTTTTCGATGGAAAAAAAGAGCCCCACTATTCCGAGCGCGCGTCGATCTAACTAAAATCACTTGTCAAAAATGTACGTTCGTCAGAGAAATCACCGGAGGATAATCGTCAAAATGTGATATACCGAGCGGTATCGAGCGTACACTGAAAGCCGAACGGTGTCTACTGTACACTATCGACGGAGAAACACAATGAACACAATGTTGTGTACACAAACGCGCGTTTCCTCTATTCGCACGTTCCACGGAGCAATTATCATCATTACTGTTACAGCGTTAGCGTGACGAGGATTCTCGGTTGGCGCGTTCGATTGTCGGTGAATTTGAGTCGCGGGTTCGGATGGCAATGTCTGTAACGATTTTGAGGAACATCGGTTCATTATGCTTCGGTCGAATGACTGTCAAATTGATAAAATCGTTCACAAAAATTTATACCCATAAACAGACTATAGAAACACGTATCATCACCTAGTGTGCAGTCGATCGGTGAGTGAAACTTCGATCAAACGATTTTTACAAATTCCGTACTCATTTGACTAGCGTGGAGCGTTCCGAGCATCCTAACGTCGGACCGCGATGCGAGAGCCGTGAAGCATTGGACCCTAGATAGCTGTTTGGTGAAAAATTTATCCTATGCTGGAGGGAATGTGAATTCTGCGCGTCGTAACGTTCCTATTTCCTATGCCCTGCATGTATACGTATATCCCGATTCCTGACATCCATCCGGAGACTCCCACCCCCATTTTGTACGTGCGGAGTCTGGGCGTATACAGGATTCGTAGAATGTACATACAGTTACGGATACACCGGGAATATCTGCTCCTATCTGTTAGAGACCGGCCACCCATACAGCCTTGGGCGGTTAACTACATCGACATCCGATCCGCCTCGAATGCATTTATTTTGACATGCAGATGGGTTAAGCGCGCCGAAGAGCCTCGGGTATTAGAACGTATTCCACCCATATACCCGCCTGGACCTCCGGTCCACGTTCTCCGCGTCTATGTAAGGCATCTACGTGAGTACATGCACGTATCGGGATATACCGTACCTACGTGTCGGATGGGACCGCGAGAAGCCCGGTTGATACGAGCATCAGCAGCGGCAAGGGACCGTTTCGGATGGATCGGGTGTGTTAACTCTCCAACCCTTTGCCTTCCACTCCGCCACCGGATGGATTTTGGTGTGCGAGTCTCGGGATCCTACCTGCTCCCGACACCTCACACCCCGACATGTACTCTCCTCCGTGCAACGAGCTCTGAGTGTTTCACGGTACGGAGGATTTTGCGACGACCACAGTCTGACCAACTTCCACCAATTTCCATCCTGAATCGCTGTCTCGTCGGGCGATAACGCATCCGCTCGTTGGTCTGGGATATTCCGCATCGACCATTACGGATTCTGGACCGAGGTTTGTGTTGATTTGTTTTCTAGGTCTTCCTTGACGCAGCGGAAATTTTTTGTCCTGCTCCGCGTCTTCCCAGCGCTTCCCACCTTATCTAAAATACAATTTCCACTCGAATTGTCATTCTACGTTGCTCTCGCAGATTGTACCGCAACGTGTGCCTTGGGATCTGCCACCGCGGTGTGAATCAAGTTTGGTTTATTTCTAGTTGTCTCAAGTCGAATATCGTTCCCTTATCTCATTCAACGTCCCCATCCACGTCCTCGTCGCTCTTGGTCGTCTGTGTAACTTCCTCCGGGAGAACCGACGGAGGCGACGTGAGCGTTACCCGCGATCCTCTTGTATGCCACATTCAGGAGGCACACAGAATCACACCGAGCTTGCTCAACCGCGTCTGTTGCCGCTGTTGCGCTGCTGCTGATGCTGGTACTGCTGCCGCAAGTGTATCGAGTGTACGTTTCTGGTACCGACGTAATTTACAACCCACCTGGTACCGATACACATCGCGTGACGCCCAAATGCCGATGAGGAGGTTGGTCGATCCTCCGCCACGGGACACAGCGGCTGCGAATGCTGAAGGAATTGGATACAGAGGGATGAACTGCGGTGACACACACCGGTGTGTATATATGGGCCGGAAATATTGGAAACCAAATGAAGCTTTAGTGAGCTGCGGTGAAAGTCGAGATGAACGAAGACTGGCAGGATAGAGTAGGAAGCGTCTCAAGACCGCAGGATAATGACGAAACTTTGAGCGACTGAGAAAGGGATTAACGCAAGATATGCGTCTGGCAAATATGCACCGGAGATGTATAAGTCGTACCATTCGAGCGTAGCTGGTTTTCAAGTAAAAATGTGTATTCTGTGTACATGTTCTTGCACTCGTGTGGACTGTATTATTCATGAAGATTGTCGGTTTGTGGTTGTTTTTTTTTCGACTAAAATACAATTTCCTTTCATTTCCTCTCGCATCTCTTCTGAATTTTTCTATCCAAGAGATAGGTAAGAAAGGACGGGGCAGAATGGAACCCCGGGGCATAACGGACTCCATGTGAGACGAGACTTTTCTCACTTGGGTCTTGGAGATTTTTTTTATGGTTAGTTTTGCCCCTCTTATGACGCTATCCTATAACACGCCAAGTCTGAGCGGCGTATACAAATTCTTGTCTCGTGGCTATTATCCCATGCGAACCGCCTGTTTATGTCTTCGCGTGCTTTTAACGCTCCTATTCCCAATTTAAAATCCATTTCAGCTGCACGATTACTCCACCTATCCTCTGCTTCTCCGCTTCGCCCTGGTTGCGTCTCCCGGTCGTTCCGACCCTTTTTTCATCACAAAGTCGCCTTTCAAGCGGGCATGGTCGGAGTATGACTTTTTCCCCGATTTCTCCGATTCCACTGCAATTCGTCAGTCAGCAGTGGAACAGAAGCTCGAAACCTGGGTGTACCGCAACTCTCACCTGTGCGCCCAACTGCGCCGCAGTTGGTCGTAAATCAATCAAGATCGCGTAGAACCGCAGCGGTTATCGCGCGCCCATTTGCGATATATATACGTTTGTTCGGGGAACACGGTGAAGCCGACACCTTCGCTACAGTTTCCAACGCCAGGTCGTTGGCAGGCATTGTAGCTTCCGGCGATTAGCTTCACGGTGCGAGGCACGTTTCACCCTGTGATCCGTACACATCGCAGTTGCGATAGGTGAGACCGAGGCTATGCGGGGCTCGCCGCAAGAGCGAGATAGTGACAAAGTCGAAGGGTAAGAGAGAGCGCCCCCAGCAGCAGCTATTCGCCCGATGCGCAACGTGATTTACAGCCGGCAACTTCGGTGCGACCTGTACCTACCACTACGGCAGATATACATGTACACGTGCACAACGCTATACTGCGATACATAGCGACGGGAGAAACCCCCCCCCCCCCAACCCAACTCCCTTTCAACTAGTATCTAAGAGTTTTCGCAACCCTTTTCTCTCTTTGCACTTTTTTTCCTCGTTTTTTCTCTTGCACTTTTTTTTTCCTTTTTTCTCTTTTCGCAGAACGCATTTACCACCCTTTATCTCTCACTCGCTCTCTCGCTCGCGATTTATCGGAGAACGTTGCGAGATAGAAATAAATCGGTATAACGAGGGAAGACTGACTTATGGCAAAGTCTTACCGTTGCACCGCTGCGTCGGGAAGCTCGTAGCGGGCAACATTTTGTTTTTTCTTTTCCCCCCTCTCAACTTCTTCACTCAGCGCAGCTTGCCTAACGTCCCGGTAAAACGTGGGATACGTAACCAACTCGGGATCGACGAGTGAGCCGGAGAAAAGAGAGTTGAGATAAGAAACTTTCGGCGCTCATCCGACGAAGAAGTGAAAATAGCGGGACGAGGGCACGGTACGGAGAGAGTGATGTAAGAAAGTTGACGGAATCTTATCACTTTTCAATCACTTTTCCATTCGTTCGATTTATCTTGAAGCTTTTTGGGCGGGAGGAGGAGGGGGTAGAGTAGGCTACAGCTCGCGGTTGGTCGGAGCGCGTTTTTCACGGAAGCGGGAGCGGTATGGTTCGGTGTAGGTACAAGGGTTTCGTGCACAGTGGCGGTGTTCAGATGCCCGGAGCGGCCGATTCAATAGTGAATTAAATGAAACGAGTTTTCGGACTACCGGCAATTTGTTTCGAACGTGTAGAGCCGGGGAGAGGGTGCTCGCGAGCCGCGGCTGCAAAGCTTCCGATGGTGTTAGGAGCGGAGCGAGAGCGATGCTTGCGAGCGTAAGGCTGCCACTTCATTGCGCTTCGGGCCAACCGATTCGGGCGAACGTCTGCGAACGGTGGGGCTGGGTGGGGCATTTTTCGAATTCCTCGCATTCTCTTCGGACAGACACGGTGCAGTGGCTGGTGTACAAAGTTTGTTCCAATTTGTCACGGTACCTACCGGAAATAAGGCCGGGCGAATTCCGAAGAGTAGGGACACGGACAGGAGCATCCGAGGGTTTCCGGCCGATAAAGCTAGTTCTGTGCAAGCCCGCCAATCCTGCGACTGGTTTTCGTTGAAAATCGAGCTTGATTAGTGTGAGAAGGATTCTCAGACCGGTATGAAGCAACGGTTGGTGTATGTGCACATGCGCGAGCGCTTCCGACTCTATATAAGAGTGTTCTCGACTCTATGTCGAGAACACTCTTGGCTCACCTATCCCACAAATGTAACGGTTGGTATTACAGTTGTTTTTTTAATGTCGGCGGTATTTTTAATGTAACCAAGACAATCTCGCGGGGGATTCGTTCCCCGAGCTTTCTTATCGCAGAAAAAAAAAGATCGAAAAAATAGGAGATAGTGGAATTAAACACGCTTCGGTGACTAACATCGTTCGATGTATCTTACTCCTCAGTCTTACAGGCGAAACGAAATTAGAAGATATCTCTGGAGTACCATTGCGATTAGCAATCTAATCAATTTGTGAACTATTGGTAATCGCGCGAAAATCTAAACTTCAACCGATCCGAAACACACGCGTTGAAAGTTATCTCGAGGGTGAACAACCGTGAGGCAATAGGCCGGGAAACTAAGTTTCACGTAGACGAGAGGATAGGAAATCAGGTTCTCCATCGATTGTTAACAAGTGTCGAGAACATAGAACAGGAATCCAAGTCGTTATGAATAATCACGTCCGGATAGTGGACTTAGTGACGAATCATAATTTAACTCGGTTGAGGGAGGGGAGAATGAGGTGTACACCTCCACATGGAGTCGGCAATCTCGTGCCAATTATACGTTGCCGGCTACTGTCTCTGGAGCAGGTAAAGTCGAATCGCGAACAGTCGAGTACCGGGGTGGCGAACCGATAGCCGGGGGCATCGGACCATGCGCCGTTCGTTTCATCATTTATTGTACACCGATGTTTCGACGCTCGTCCGACTTTCTTTCCTTTTTCATTTCTCTCGTTTTCCCCGCTGCGTTAATGAATCGAATCAGTTAGTGCGACAACTCGTTTGTTCAATGATGGAAAGTGAAAAGGTGCGCGGGGCTCGGGCGGCGAGGAGAATGCGGGTGGAAAAGTGAAACGTTCCCTCTCGCGTGTATTCCGGAGGCAGGAGAATGGAGATTCGGAACACAAGCGCGAGGGCTTTCGATGAAACGTTGCGAGAGCGATGGAACTGGAAATTTACTCTTGGGGGCAAGACTGCTCGGCGCTGGGTACGTTCAACAACGAAACTCCACCTACTCCTAGCGGCTCCTCCTCGTCCCTCTTTCTCTTTGTACAAGGCATACAATGTGCACGCACACCCGGACACGGCATCCACGTAACAGCGGCGACTCTCGGTGCGTTGTTTGACACGTTGAACGTTCCCAGAGTGCCGGGAACGTACCGAGCACGAAATTCTCCTCCCTGCCACTGTTCCTCTCCCTCTCGCTTGGACTTCGACCTCTATTTCGACAGCCACCCACCCAAATATCTCTCACTTTAACTGTTGTGTTGAACTGTTCACTCCCCGTCCCAACCCTCGCCCAACCCTCCTCGTGCTATGGCGAGGGTTGTTCTATCCTCCCTGTGTCCTGGTTGAACATAGGCGAAAATAACGGCTCGTTCATGTGACCGCGCGACAATGGTACCCGGGATTGTAACTTTAAGTACCGACGTCGGTATCATTGTCATCCGACTAACGCCACACGTAAACTCTCGCCTCCGGTACGACGCTATATATTCGGTAGATTCGATTTCTCTCCTCACCATTGCCGGAAAACCAGGTCCCTCGCTCGGGCTCCGACCATCCGCACTCTCGCGGACCAACCCCCGCGTGAGAGTGACTTCGATAACGCACGAGTGTATCAGAAGTCAAAACAGGCGAGGCTATTATTCCCGGATATTCGGTGCCGTGTTCGTGTTTCGCCAGTTCACATCAATTCCAGACTAAATCGATAGTCCCAAAAATGTGCGCGGATGTTAATTCCTCGACCGTAAACGTCGATTGAAATTCAGCGGACAAACTCCCCTTCCAGGGTAACAGTGGTGGAGTCGTTACAGGGCTTCTGGGTAGTTGCTTCCCAAACTCTCCGATGCTTTGAAATTTAGCGAAACGAGAGTTAAACGTAACGTTAAATCATCTCATCCGCGATGCCCCGGATCAGGGCGAATTTCGTGTTGGCAATCAGGGACGTGGATTGAACGAGATGATAAGAAGGATGGCTCGTCATTAGTGTCATCACAGTGGAGGTTGGGATCGGGGAAGTTAATAAGGTCGATGCGGTGTCTCCTCTCTTTTAACTGTGACGCCCCGACGACAATTGTACGAGACGGAGGGACGGCTGTCTGGTGGCGAATCCGTCGATGCTCGGAAGATCCCGGGGTTCGATAGGAAAGTAATAGTTTCAGGGGAATCGGGAGATAAACGCTGGATGGCAGTTGGTAAAACGGGAGTACGGAGGTGCAATAAGAGGAGTAAGAAGGAGATTCGAGGATCTTATCGATCAGAAGTGTTCAGGCATTGGGGTAAAGCGCCGGCACGGGGTAACGTCACGTCGATCCATCTCGTTCGCTCTTATAAGGCATGCCTTGTGCCTGGCTTGAAATCCTCGAATGGCTTCGGAGGAGAGGCACGGGGAGCTCGCTCCGCAGCGCGCGGGTGAGCTTCGACCGGGGGATAAGAATAATGACGCAAAATCGAGTTTCCCAAGCCCCACCACCGTCCCGAGGACGGTTGCCTGGTGGAATCGAGCGATCGCGGGGATGATAGAAGCCCAGGTGGAGTGAGAGATGCCGAAGAGGTAAGCGAGCAGGAACGACGGGACCGAGAAACCCGAGCGAGGAGAGAGAACCCGTTGGAATTGGAGACGCGGAAATCGAAGGCGAGCACGGCAGGGTATACGCCAGGGCTTGCAGCTCCAGCCAACGGATTACCGTGCAGATGAGAAAGTTGAGGGCAACGACGTCTCATTCGTCGGGCTATTAATTCGCGCTGCTCCCGCAAGCCCGATTATTTATAGTACTCGGAGGAAACGCGAAGGATACGAGGAGAAGGGGAGGCCCGGAGAGACGAGGGTTGTCGTGAACCCTTGGGAGCGACGTGGGAAGAAAAAAAAGAAAAGGCACCGATTGAAGAACCAAGCGGCTTCGAGAATGGCGCGAAGACTGGTGAGTGTTCGTAACTCGAGTGCGCACGCGTGCGCGCATTGGTGCGTCGGTGAATGGGCTGCGGGGAAAAATAGGTGAGGAAAAATAAAAAGAGGCAAACAGACGGGAGAGAGAATTGGAGCAGAAACGAGGAAAGGAAAGGGAATCGACGATTAGAAGAGAAGAGGAAGGTCTGTTGACAGAGAGCGGGAGGCGCGAGGGAATTGAGGAAGGTACGATAAGAGAAAAATGATCGAGAATAAGTGGGTAAATCCTGGAGTACGGGAGAAAAGTTGAGCTTCGGGATCAAGCCCTTTGTGTTCGGTCGCGAGAGTCGTCCTATACCAATACTCGTACCAGAAATAAATGCACCATTGCGCTCGTACACCCGGCGGTAAATCCGATAGCGAAACTAGCGGGACGAATAAATTCCGGACAGTGGAGCAACAGAATCGACGTGGAAGTTAATTCCACGTTCCGCAGCCGCAATCTCCCGATTAAGCATCTTCGCGTTAAACTCCGGGTGGGAGAGTGATTGCCAATGGCTTCGCATCCGCTCTCCACAAATCCGTCTGCATTGCGTCGAGTGCCCTTTCTCATTTTACCGATGGTCAGACCGACGAACAATCGCTCGGCGAGAATTCTCGCTTGTTTCTTTCCTATCGGACCATACGGGTTTCAATGTAAATTAAATTTCATGTAAAACTTTGATCCCCGATATCGAGATACCCGATGATGATTTATTCCGGGGAAAGATGAATGTCGCCAGACATTATACAAGCACCGGGGTGGAAAAGTAAGGTGGGGACTACGAGGATATGAGGTTTTATGAAAACGTTGAGAATTTTATATCGAAGAATTCGAGCGTACGGCGAAGTAGGAGAAAAACATGGGGGAAGAAGCGGCGGATGCGCCGTCGAGAAGAAAGAAAAATATAAAGTAAAACAAGAGAGAGGGAAGTCCCGGAACCGCGGAGCGTTCCGCGTGAAACCTCGGACTCTCGGCATCGCTCGGCGGCAGCGTGACTGACGTCGCATCTCGTTACCCGCGAGGAAAATCCGGGTGCATACATGAGCCGGTAAAACGGGAGGGTGGGGGGGGGGGGGGGGCGGATGGGGTGATGGCGGTTGAGGAAAATAGGCGAAGAAGACCGACGGACGGGAAGCGCACGGTACTAGGCTAAAGCTTTTACGATTTTCCTACGCAAAAAGCTTGAAACTGTACTGCAGCTATTATACTGCACGTATAGATCAGTGGGGTGTGTGTGCCTACGTAACACGGACGGAGGAAGCTTGCTCTTTTCAGAAGACTCACCTACACGAGGGATCTTCTCGGTAAGCCGGCGAAACTTCGTTCCACAAGCTCGCACGTTTTGTCTTTTTTCACCCTTAGTTCATTCCCCTCCACGGGAAACCGACGGTGTGCAGGGAGAGCGGGCCGAGGGAATCTAATAGCTGAAACTCTCAGCTTCGGGACTCACACGAACGAAGTTTCGGCTCTTCGTCCGGGTTCCGACGAGACGTAAGTTGTCGCTCGTGCACAAACAGGTTTCTTACGGTTCTGAGCGGAGCAACGAAGCTCGGCCTGTTGTTTCGCCCCGTTGAAGTACAACTGCAAGGGCAAGCTGGAGTACGGCTGAAGCTCAAATCCAATCGATTTTGATGCGACGATCATCCGCGATAGACGACACTGAAACAAAAATTTGCTTGTGGGCTGCCAAAGAAAAATTTCTTCTTTCAATTCTACTTTCTATTCTCACAATTCCATATGATATCGAAACAACGACGGCAAGATTCCAAAGTTACATCTCATCGTTTCAATCCCATATGCAATTGTAAGAATTGAAAGTAGAATTGAAATAATATTTTTTATCTTTGGCAGCCCGCAAACGAATTTTACTTGAGTCATTGATCGATTTTTTTTCAGTGTATAGCCCAAACTTGATACATACGTCCACAATCGTCCCAGTAGACGGGCTTTCAGCAAACCCACATATCTACCACGATCCTATCATAGACAAGATTTTTTTTTTTTTCTATTCGAAATTCCCACTCGCTCTCTATCCTATCGGCCTCAATGTCGCAATTTATCGTACTACATCTCGTTCGCCACTTCAATCGACGATTTCGCTTGGTTCATAACTGACACCTTCGCTATTACCCAACTATATTCTATATACCATTCCATTCCCTGTAATCGATTGGCTCGTCAATCTCTCGTCTAATAGTCCGGACGCCGAACAGCATTTCAGACCGAACGACGGATCACCGGTGATTTCATATCCTAGTGCCGGTTCCGTTTCTCGTACTCGTCGAATGGATATCGTTCCTCGGGTATCCCGTCTCTATGGCCGGTTTTCAAGATTCTACTCAATCCACAACGTATAGATACATATATATATAGGTATATCTATATATGTATCTTGGAAGGGAACGTTTCGTCCCAATCTCATAATACGATCTATCGAGCTTACCTCCACCTTATTTATGCATTACTGGCTCACAGTATAAAACAAGCATGGGTTCGTTGAAAGCTCTGCAACGCCAGTTCGTACGATACAACCGGACCTCCGAATAATCCTTCGGGGAATGTAGCTTGTTAAAAAGTAATCACCATTTTTTTGTTCCTACAAGTTTCCCCATGAAAAATTCACCAACAAAAATAATAAATCCGCACACGGACCATGCCCAGTGGGCTCTCATCGACCGTTCAGAATATTGGATTTACCGACCGTCAGGCGCCCGTGAGATAAAAATTTCAATATCAACAGAAAAATGCAAAAGCTCCCGCAGTTTCGGGGCGTCGGCTATATTTTCCCTTCGTATTTTTCCGACCCGACATATATCGCGGAGTCGTGTGTGCCCACGGCTGTAGATTCAGTCGAAGTGAGGGCTCCGGTGGAATCAGCGAGGCTCGGCTAATCGGCTGGTACATCGGCTGGTACGGGGAGGGACTCGCGATAGCCATTGCAGTGTACGGAACTGAGTATACCTGCAGATCGATCGCCGAAATTCCGTCCATCCCCTACAACCGATTGGTTCTCGTCAATCTCGGATCTAATCGTGCGAGCGTTGTCCGGTAGGCGAGGAGAGGACCTAGCCGGTACGATCGAGCCGGTCCGGCAACGCTGAGCGGTCAACGAGAAGGACGAATCGTTTTTCCCGTGATTCGTTCCTTCGTGTACGTATCGATCTCGACTCGTCTATCGTAAAGTTGATAGAACGCGGACTCGCCGTTCTATGACACACGTTTCAATGCCCCGAGAGCTCCCAAGCTGCTGGATACTTCCATGCTGCATGTCGCATTTACCCAAAGCGTGTGTGTGCCAGTGTGTATACACATACGAGGAAGTATACATAGGACGGGTAAATACAGCAACGAAATGTTAGCGAAGGCAATGCAAGCTTCAACATCACCCTCGACCCGTCGGGGGCATCGGTGACGTCACTGGACCCTCCTCATCCCCCTTGCCTTTCCCCCAGCTTCCTCTATTGGCCTCCTCGCCACCCTCCGTCCCACTCCCGTGTGAGGCACTCGCCGAGCACCAGAAAGAATCGCGAATCTTGCAGGGGTCGATACACCCCCTCTCTGCTTTCTATAGTTGGCGAACGCGCGCCCTCTTCGTCGGGGGTTAGTGTGCGCGCGCGTTCCCCCTCCTCCTCCTCCTCACCTCGCTCGGTTTTACTTGCTGTTTCGCTGAAGGCTCCTCGCACACGCAGCCGAGAGACCGACGGAGAATACACCCGATCTACCATGTTTCGTATGATTGTCGTATTTTCATATCGCCGGATCAGTGGTCCTGGCAAATAGGGCTACTTCACGAGAGGATCTTAATTGAGACCTCAATTACGTTCTCCGTCATTCATAATCAACCGTAACAATTTTGCAGATTTTCTATCGCTACCTCGATAACCGGGCGAAAAAAAATCACTCTCGCAGATGCATAAAAAAATGCAAGCTCGATAAGAGCGTCAGCGAGCGAACAATCGACTCGAGGAACCGCGTGATGTTGTGTATTCCATTTTACGTTCGCCCGATCTATCAGCATCAGCGCGGAGGGCGCAGAAGCGGCAGATGCGCGAGCAAAATAACCTAACAAGCCTTTTGTACGTGGTCCATACGGATGAGGCAAAGTGCCCCACGGAAGTTAATGGTATTACTATCCAGACTGTAGACTAAAACTGTGCCGGGGCATTACTGCCGCGCAAGGTTCATTATACTCACGTGCTGGCTCGGTTATTATTAAATGCACGCACATGAGTACGGCGAGGCGATCGGTAACAGGCTGTGATGGGCGAGGTGAGTTTTCACGCGGCTCACACGAACTCTGCTGAGGGGGGGTCGTTCGGTGGCTCCTCTCCATAGCTTGCGTTCGGTGCTCGGACGCACGCGCCCTCCGCAGCTTCTGCTCATCCCTCGCTTCCCTCCGTTCTCTCTCTCTCTCGGTGGCCGGTGACGTCACAAGGGCGGGGTCCTCGTTAGCGATCGGTCTATCTTCCTCTCGCCGGAGCCTCTTTGCGCTCGATGCTTTCGCCTCGACGGAGAGAGGGAGCGAGCCGTGCGAGAGAGGGGCCGAGCGCGGAGAAGAGCAACACGTGGAAAGAGTCGACGTCTGATCGGACGCCCTAGTGGCGGGCACGCTTGGGGAAAAAGTGGGCCACCGGGTATTCTATACGCAGACGTCCGACTACTACGTACCTTACCCACTTGCCGCGATGCTCCGGCCCGACGCGGCATGAAAGAACACGCTTCTCTCCTATTCTTCCCGTTTTTATTTTTATTTTTTATTCCTCACTTCGTCGGCGGGTCTCGCCGTTTATAATCCTCGCGTAAAACGTCTATGGTCTTCCACTCGAATCCTACACTCCGCTTAGTGTATTATTTTTCTTGCGTCCTTTGCCAAGATCGCAGACTTGCGCAGGGCTCCTGCCGGGTCGAGTTTCGTCGATTCCGTGCTCCGCCCTTCGGCACTTTTTTATCATTTCAACCTGAGAATTTTTTTTATTGTCACGATATCGTTACGAACGATTAACAACACACTGATAAAAAATGCGTTTGAATCAACTAAAGATTCGAGCAGGGATGTTCAAATTAATATCTTGTTGATGAGACAAAATATTCTGATGTCTAAAAAAAAAAAAATTGTGAACCAACCAATCTTTGAGCTGTACCAACGAAATATTTATTTGAACGTCCCTGCCCGAAGCTTTAATTGATTCAACAGCGCTTTTTCTATCAATGTACGGAGTTTTTCATACGATTTTTGTTCATTCTATAAAAATAAATTTTTATAAAACTTTTTTTGCGCATGCATCTACAGGTGCACCTTCGCATCGGTATCGCTGTGTACACAATCGCGGGAATAAGCCGCCTGACGTGACACATAAATATTGTATAGTCAGTTCCGCGAATTCCACACGCTGTCGGCAGTTAATATTTTAACGACGCCACGTTCGAGTGGCGGCTGGTACGATGAAGTCAGCGAGGCCTCTAGTCAGCTCGGGGACTTACAATAACCGTGGAGCCTGGCGACTTCGAGTTATCACCATCTCGGGACGGGGAACTTTGCTCGTCGGGTCGCGGCCTCGCAGTTCCTCGCAGTCCACGACATACGACAGCAATACATTACCTTGGCGATGCCTGGTATTGGTACGGAGCCGCTGTGCACGCTGCGGGAACCGCATTATACTTATTCCACACACTTATCAGCCTTTCAAAGCTGGGCGTGCGCGGGTGTGCGCTCGACCCGGAGAATGGGCCAGGCAAGAACCCTTCTTTGAGATACGGGATGCACACACGCTCGCGGCTAAAAATTTGCGTCGAAACCACCCTCGCGCGCGTCCCGGCTACGCCCTCTGTGATGCAAATTTTTTTCCCAAAGTCCGCCGAATAAGAGCGAGAGCTCTCGAATGTGGACCGCGAGCGGGAGGACGTCGAGAGGACGATTAAGAGAAGTCGATTGAGTACGGAGAGAAACGTGCCGGGAAATTCACCGGGCACGATGCGACCCGAGAGGCGCCATTAGAGCCACGATACTCCGGGACATTATCAGTTTGTAAATGTGATAGCAAAAAAAATGTTGTCAACGAGTAAATTAGAGAGCGCATGTCTTCTTGAATTTTTAGAATTTCTTGACAAATTAGCACTGTTCTTTAGACGCAATTTTCCTCATTAAATCTCCATTCGTGAATAACATAGAGCGGCGACCTTACGAAAGAATTTCATCAGCTATTTTTATAGCCAAAATTGAAAAATGGGTGATTTTGCGTATTTTTAAACAGCGATTTCTTTCCTTCCCGATGACATCGCTGAAATACCCAGGTGCCTATCGTGTTCTGCGGCAAGTAATACACAATGTAATGGATATGACGGGGTTTTTCAGTAAAAATGCATTATTTCACATATTACGGTTATATTTTCGGGATAGTTCTCCATTATGCCATTTGATTCACTAATAGAGTTACGTCTCTATTTTTGATTTTTAGAAGAAAAAAAATCTTTACCTAGACTCGTCGTCGTCATTTTGGTGTCGCCTGTCGTCCAAATTTTATTTTCTATTCGGTACCGTCAGCGTCGAGCGAAAAAAAGTTCCCTCGCCGCTGCGTGCGCGGCCATTGCGGCAGTGTGGACCGATACTGGTTGCACTTAGCTTTCCTATCTACGTATTCATTGCACGTATTTGCATAGTATAGTCGACACACTTTGCTTACGTGACGGCACCAGTACGTATATGCACACGTCGTTTTCCCTCGTGGCTCGAATCCCTCCAGCCACCCTGCGGAGGCGAACCCTCTTTTCATTTCAATCCGCTCAACACTCTTTCAACTTAGGGTACACTCGCGCATCCCCTGCATTTTTTTCTACATTTTTTGTTTTTTTTTGTCGACCCTGTTTTATCGAACGCAAATTTTATTTTCGAATCGCAATTACAATTTCAATTATCCGCCGGGCTCTACCGTTCCGACGATGCTTTTTTTCTATAAAATGCTATATCATCCATAGCATAGCATGTTTTAATACTACCCGGCATACGTACGTGTGAGTTGATCGCCACAAGCGAAAAAAAAAGAAAAAAAAACAAGAAACCGGATCCGTGTTACTCGACGCTGCATAAAAAAAAGAAAAAAAACCGCAAAGCGTATAGAGATTATGAGCGGAATATTTTTCTACGAAATGTGAATTATTTCTCCGTGTATTCCAATTATTTTGAAATTGCTAGTACATCAGGTCAAGTTATATCCCCCCGTGACCCGGGTATCAACATTTTTCCATGCATAATCATCATCCCCCATAATTTTATGACTACCCAACAGCAGCGGGGATCATAAGCACCCTCGCGGTTAAAGCTCTTCCGCACGAGGGCAAGAGGGGAGCGCTACAGAACATTCTATAAAACACAGTGGGATCGGGGGTTGAAATTTAACTAATTAATAAAGCAAACAGCGAACTTCTTTACTGGTCCGGGTGAGAATCTTCAACGAGTAAAACTAACGAGGCGAACTCCTGCGGGAATAAAGCTTCGAGGCCCCTCCGCAACGGGACGACTCCAACATCAACAGTGCAAACTTTTGCGCTTTCTTCACCCCCTCGCGGAAGCCCGCACCGTCTGTCCGTGGAGATATTCGACAGCGGGTATACTGTTTCAATTTTCGTCGCCGATGAAATACAAAGTTCAACCAAAACAATAAACAAACCAGTCCTCACTTCGACTTTGTCTTAAGATGACCCGTCAGTAAAGTTCGATGGCCATCGAATATATATATATATATACGCGATATGTGGCCGTACGAGAATTTCGTATACTGAGAGAAGGATCTCGGAAATACTACCGAGATCCTTCAATATAGCGTGTTGTATAGAATACAACAATAGCGATATAAGCCATTTTCACGGGCCAATTTTTACCCAACCGATATGGTACTCTTTTCCACAAAGCAGGTCGGCAAAATGTCGTGGATAAAATTAAGAATTTCGTAGATTAAAATTGAGAATTCCGTGAATAAAAACTGAGAATTTGTTGATTTTTTTATGTATGCATATATACAAAAGATATATGCATACAATACAAAACAATTTTATATATACAAAAGATTTGATCGATATAATACGCCGATATAACCTACAAATCTAGAAGAAACAAGCCGCGATTTCGATGCCACCGATTACAATATTTTCCAGTAAAAATAATTTATAATTCTACAAAAAATTATGGACTATTCAGGTAATATCTGCGATAATGAAAATGACCATGTTTTCTAGCAGAATGTGTTAAGTTTATTATAAATGTTTTCCAGGACTTTGCTGCAGTTTCCATATACCTAATAGTTCTGTCGCTTTTTTCCAGAATTATGGTCATTTTCTATTAAATCCTTCTCCCAGTGTATACGCGCGATGTATGGTCGGACGAGAGTTTTGTACAGGAAAAAGCCATTGGCGCTATTGAGAACCATCGTATGTGACACCCCCTCGTGTCCCTATCATCCGTCCGCTCGTTAACACCGCCGTGAGAGAGCGACGAAAAAAAAAAAAAATCTATCAGTAACGTCGTCGTCACGTTGCTGTGGTAAAGTGGTATGTACCCTGGACGTTTATGCGATATACTGTAGACACTATATACCGAGGGATATGTGCGAAGCGTACGTTGTACCCAGATACAGGAGCCGGGAGAGCGACCATTCTATAAAATAATTTGAGCCTCTGTGGGGGTGACAGACAGCCGGCTGGATGGCTCGGCTACGGCTAACGAACCAAGAGGACACCACACAACAGCTACGCGCAGCATCCTGCCCGCTTACAGAGATGGAGGAAAAGATTTTTTTTTCCGACTTCGCTAAAATAACCACATTCCTTGCGTGGAACACGGACGGAAAATTGCCTAATATTCACCAATGATTATTACTAAGCTATACGCATGCACACTACTGTTTCATTACTCCCTCTGAAAGCCCCATCACTCCCGGAGAACTGGTGGTAATTGGCGAAGATGACGATTTTGCGACGCAAGAAATGTGGTTATTTTTAAAGAAGTTGTAAAAAAAAGTGTTACATGCTACATGGGAGGAAGTGGATTTTCACCTCGTGGGATTTCACTCTCTGTGTAAACACCATACGCTATGTAAATTTCATACTCGATGTAAACTTCGTACTCGATGCAAACTTCACACTCGGCTGAAATGGTGCACTTCCTTCCCTTCTAGCATAATATATCTATTTTTACCGGCGAAGTAAACAGTTTTCTCTGGCCATGTTGTGCAAAGTTAGATCGTACATGGGTTGGTGTATTTCCAGCGGTAGATCCATTTACCGGTAAAAGCTGTTACTGTAGAGGTCTTAGGGAAGCACGGGACGACTTAACAGGACCCGGTGAGCTCGGCAACAAGCGCATAACGTAGCAAGGGCGAAATTAATAAGTTGGTACAAAGAAAGGGGTATCTCACTCCTCGGAAACTCGACCCGTTTTTGCCTCTCTCCCTCGCTGAAGGGACAGGTATAAAATATTTCAGAAAAAAAGACCATCTCTTAATACCCGCTGGCTTGATGCGAGCATTGTACAATGAAAGAGACCGAGCACGAAGCACGGACTTCGACTCTCCCATCTCTTGTTTCTTCTTGATAAAAATTCAAACGAATTCCCCGACGCTCATTCCCTTTCTCCACTCGCCCTATTTACCATCAACGATGGATTACCCCAATTAAAATTTTTCTGCGCATCGCGGGACGCATTTTTGTTGGACTCTCAGTCGGTTTCATCCGACGTACGGATCAATAAAATTTTTCATTGTCTTTACGTTCGGAAAGCATCGTTCCCCTTTCGAATTCTGCGAAGGTGACGAGAGGGTAAAGCGTCGAGGAGCCAACGTGGTACGAACGAGTTCGTTCGCACGACCCGCCGCTATCTTCCGACAGCGTGCGAGAGGGTGGCGGACAGGTCGAAGCCAAGAAGTTCGGTAACTAGTTTACGCGGCAGCAAGATGCCGGGGGACAGAGACCGTGCTGGTTACGCTGCCATCCTCCACAATGGCCCGACACACTGGGCCAAAGGGCAAAGTAGATATTACATAGGAAGATGCATACGTGTTGTGCACAAGCGTGGTTACCGTGGAGACTGAAGACACCGCGAGAGTCGATGGATCCGGGACGCATGGTTTGCTATTCCTCGCATGGATAGACATAGCAGCGGAACAGTCTTGATGCCGATGGCCGAGAATCTCAAGGGCGTAAGTTCCGTGTCAAAGCGACACGAGTTACGCCCCTGCGTTTCTCACCAGTCGGCATGCAAGTGTTGTGTATACGTAGCCTATTCTACTGGCACATGAATCTGTATAACTCGGTTATACAGTTTTGAACTCCTTGCGGGACCCTCACTAAATCATCTTACATCTCGTCGCCCCCGCACAAAGGGACAATATGGTACAGTCGTGTACCCGATAATTTACAGCATTACATGTATCCCATACCTGGGCACAGATATGGCCATTAACGTCGCCGATATACGGAACGAGGAAGCAGCTCCCCCTGTGGGTTATTTCCACACGTTCGCGTAAGTCGGCGGACCTTGCCGTTGCGATACCCCATACATTTATGATCCATTTACGAGCGATTCTGCACACGAGGGAAAGGGCCGGCACCGTATCTCGAAGTTCGCTCGTGCCCTTCGACTCCGTAGCCTCGGTAATATATGGCATAAACTATGGGGACACAGTTACAGATCTGTCCGAGCTGGCGAGCTTTATTGGACTATCCGTTTCTCTCCGTCTCACCGAATTCTCAAGCCCTATTTTGTCTCCTTCTCGCTTGGGCGACGAAGTTTCGTACTCGAGTCTGCTCACGTTGTCCTACCGCGCCAACCCTCTCCTCGTCTTCGTCTGCACGTAGGTTACGCGTAGGATCCGGGGAAAGTCGGGACTCGACGATTGTCACGAACCGACCGGCCGTTTTAGGTGGGGTTGGAGAACGTTTCTCACCGACCCGGTAGATAGTCGATGTTCAAAGAGACGGATGGAACCGTGGAACGAGAGAATGTTCAGAATACAGCGACGGATGGGGAGGAGCGTCGGGGAGGCGCAAGAGAGTGACGATAAGAGCCCCTATTCGACACCAGAGACCAGCAGCTCGTTCCCTCGAGGACTCTCGGTTACTACGCCTCACGGTATGCGACCACCTTGAAGCGTAGACTCCGGGACTGGGACGAAGGAGGCGGGCACGCGAGGAGCACAGACGGAGTTACTGAGAGACGAGTTCAAATGAGAGAGCAATCCGTGCAGGAACGTCTCTGTACAGTCGATTCATGGGGGTCTTACTTATCAGCTAAGATACTGTCAAACCGCGACGGCTGGTTGCATTTGGCTTCGCTACCTTGGACTCCTACAGGGGGGCTTCTAATTTGCGGTGCGAGTAGTACGACCAGACTCCGGTCTGCCAATGAGGTGAATCACTTCGTACCTGTGCCTCGTGTAGTTCTCCGATCAGATCTTACCGCTCTCTCCACCCTCCGAACGGAACTGGTCCACAGAGCAACAGCCATCTAAGATCATCCTCTCTAGGAACGTTAATGGGCCGGATCTGTTTGTCTCCGGGCTCCCGAAGGGTATTCAGCAGGTGGTTGGTCCATCTGCGGCAGAGCTCCCTCCTCCGGCCGAGACTTCATCCTCCGCTAACCGCGCTACTCTAACCTGTCGTCAAGATTCTCCATCTTCCCGGGTCCTCATCCCTCCACTTGCAACCGAAGATCCTACTCCCAATTCGGCCAGTCTCCGTACAAGGTATTGACGAATATACGTATATATACACACACTCGATACCACAGCAACTAAAAGTTCGAAGGCCCCGGCCCTGTGTCGAGTGCCTGTCCACCTTTCGATCTTCGTTCGAAAACCTCCCCCCACTTCATCCTCCTGGTGCACTCTCCCGTATGCCGAGATTACAAGTCGGTCGTGTTTCGCTCGGTTTCGGATCTTGATGTGGGTATGTATAACACAGTAGTACATCGAGATGGGGGGAAGGGTGAGAAAAAGGAGAAAGAGAAATCCTCGAGAGTGGATATAACCCGGCAGAAGAGAGTACAGCAGGTGGTTGCTCGTGATGTGGTTCTCTCAGCATCCTCCTCTTCGCATTTTAACTTTGTTCCATACCTTTTTTTCATCTCCCTCTCCGGTCCATCTCCTCCGCTCAACGGTCTACCTCAAACTCCCAAATATCTCGATTTTCGAGATTTCAAGCGGGAGATGGGAATAGCAGTCGGCACATTGGATTATTCGTCTGTTCGACGTTTACTGGCCACTCACAACATTGTGAATCGAACAAGGGATGGTCGGGCGGGCAAGAGAGCAGCCCTCCCCGGCGAACGAGGCAGTAAGCCAGCGTGAGCGGTGGCCGCACCCGTACAACAACGAATACGGGTGTAGAGGCCAGCAACGGTGGAACAGCAGCGAGAGCTTTGCCAAACCATCGATCTTCGAATAGTGGAGAAATTACCTGAGACAGACGGGCTGGTGAACGGGGGGAGGCTTCTGTTAGTGCTTCTGCTGTTCCGTTGGGACGAGGTAAAACGGGTTGAATAGGGCGAGAGGGCACCCAAGGGGTCGAATACGAGGGCTTCGTATATCGAGAACGGTTTTCCGGGTGTGGCAGCTTTCCAAGAGCTCCCACTGCGGCGATGTACTACAGTAGGTATATACTGTGTGGCATTAAGATACTCCGGCAGTGGTAGTACTATATAAACGCGCGCTGTTATATAGTCTTGAGAATCAGTTAACGCGACGCGTATTACCCACTTCCGTCACACACACCGTCACCCTCGGACATTTCGCCCATCACTCTTGGTCGTTGGCCGATGGGGACGAAACTATTAAGATCCGGTGGGTCGTATTACCTCCTATGTAGATACGATATATTGCTTACTGCTACAGGATAATATAATATTTGCTAGGAAGCTTCATTCTACGGGAGCAATGCGATTTCCAATTTATTATTCTCTGTTGCGCCTAAGAGGCTATAAAGGCCTCGAGAATGCGGTCCTTCGTACGGCCGACCAAGATTTGGTACCTACCCGGGTACCGGGTAGGTACCGAATCTCAAGACGATTTAACCGGACGAGTTTACACGGAGAGCTCGGGTATAATTGGCCATTCATAGCTTCGTATATTAATTGCGCCAAGGGCGGTTTGCTCTCTGTTATAATGGCTTCGCAGAGAGCTGGAAAGCCAACGAGATGTGGAGGAGTTTGAATCATGTACATAGTCTAGTGTACACTCAAAGTGGGGTGTATCTCGGGTAATTACAGACGGATTTTTTACAAAAAAAAAAAAAAAAATAACGGTCCG
>JAPYZD010000690.1:0-30726 GCA_030522725.1 Ichneumoninae sp. B BG-2022a
TTCGACAACAATAAGAGAAAATTGCAAGTACTTCTTGATGGTGTAAAAATCTGAAAAAATCATGTATTCTAAAGGTACTGAGAAGATTAATTTTGCATATTAATAATTGCAAAATGTTATCAACAAATTTATCAAAACATTAATTGGTTAACAAATTACCCGACAACAAAACTTTTTTTTCATGAAAATGATTCGTTTATTTTTCTGAATACGTATGAATTTTTTCAGATTTTTAAGTAATCATTGATTTTTTTTTTATAGAACAAATTGGTAATCGGACACTGCTATGCCGATTTGATTTATTCCGAATTTAAGTATTAGAAATCGGATTTAACATTTGCAATCGGATCTATAAATATTATTTGATGCAGAGAATTATTTTCGTTACAAGGGCGAGAAAAATCGATCGTTCTCGACGAGCGTGAAGCGGCGCACGAGCTGAGGGCGAGTGGGGCGCTTCACACGAGTGCGAGAAAGATCGACTTTTCTCGCTCGTGTCACGAACCGGCTTTTCTGATTTTTCGGCCGATTTTTTCCGGGAAAGAATACGAAAAAAGTTATACAAGATTCACGCCTAAATTATTTTCAATTGTTACATTTTGTTAAAAGACAGACGACATAATGTCCGGAAATTGGTACAAGCGTTATTACGTGCGCGACCCAAAAATCGGAAAGTTCGAAGAAGTTAGGTTAGCCAGGTTTCTACGTAGCTTTAGGATTGTTTCGCGTAAATATAATTTATATCCGCCGAGCGTAAAACTCTCGTTTTCACACTTTGTGAATTAAAATTTTGTGCGATACTCGTGCAAAAAACGTTTTCTTAACTCTTGTGAGTGCGACAATCGCCTTCGGCCCGTGCTGAAAATTCACACTCGTCAGAAGAAGTTTTATCGCACTAGTATCTTAATGTACTAATTTCCTAACGCATGTACGTAAAATCACGCTTTCCGTTCCTGTGAAGTGTGCGCAGAATGCACTTTATCCGCAAAAGTATTTTTTCCGCACTAGTGCGGGAAAGTCGGACACTCCTATGCGTTTCGGCGCACACTTCCCAAAAACGAAAAGCGGGAATTTCTCGAATTTGTTAGAAAAAATTATGTCAATGGTATGGCCGTGAAAAAGGGAGTCCTGACTCGTGTGAATGCTGCACGCGTCAAGAGCTCCCTGTCTACGCCCTTGCCATACAAATAACTATTTTGTCATTGATTTAATACATGGCAAATAATTTTGCCATGCCATACAAATAACTATTTTGTCATTGATTTAATACATGGCATGTCATTGATTTAATACATGGCAAATAATTTTTTTAGTTTATATGAACTCGTTAAGTTCGTACATCAGAATTCTCGAAATCTATGATTGTCCGAATCCGGATATAAACTGTACACTCGGACTCTCTTGTTATTTCCTTCCGCAATAAAAAAAAATGTAATTAATCAATGTGTTTTGGAAACTAGAAACTATCAGTTCGACATTGGTTTTAGTTACTTTCACAAAAAATATGTTCCCGATTAATTAATAAGAATTGGAATGTGGCGATCCTCATAACGATCTGAGCATTGATACCTTTACCTTACGTGAATACAATATAAAATATTAACCGTCGATGGGGCGCGTCGGTGGAAACGAAAACAGGAGACGGTTCGATTCGGCTACCTTCGTAGGGTGGCAACCGCCTAACTTCGCTCTACTCCCCTCCCCCCCCCCTCATCGAGAAACTTACAATGCGCCAAGGAGGATATTATGAAACTATAATGACGACTGGCCAAAAAGCGAAAAAAAAATCTCTCGGAAACTCCTGACCCGGCTTCCGTGAAATTTTCGTCTTTTCACCATTATCTTCCAACCCATTCTCATTCTAATCCCCAAGTTTTTTTGTTTCAAACACTACGGCCCACGCCAGTCTCTCGCCCTCTCTTCCTCACTATTTCCCGAATCTTTCCTCAGCCGACTCTCGCTCGTCAATCTACGCACGCAAGCGGCCATCCCCACCCCGTCCGCTCGCTCGGTCTCCCTTTCACACAATCCATCCCGCTCTCTCTCCCCACTCCTCGAGTTCCATTTATACCAAGCAGCTCGGTTCTCAGGTATAGCCCTGTCCCCTTCTATCGCGATTCTCTTTTCAATCTCCCACCAGCGCGCCACCGTCGTCCGCACGCCATGTGTGCGCCCGCGCGTTCGTACTCACTTGCCGATAATCTCGCATAGCTCGTAAACATCGTCGAAGAGAACCTCGTCGTCCGCCATGGTGGTCGACGGGCTCGCGGCGAGTGAGCTGGTCCACGGAACTCTTCAGGAAGAATTAATTAATACGAGCAGTAGAAGTAGTCGAAGTCGTTATCAGTAGTTGCAGTAGGAATACCACAGGTTGACAAGATCCGTTGGCGATGTATAATAACACTGCTGGCAGCGATAGTAGACGTATGTACGCATAGATCACAGCGTATATAGATAGCAGTAGGACAGTAATAAGTTTGGTAGTAAGTTCGACGGAGAGCCGCGGGCGGCGCTGCGGTTGAGACGGCGTGCCGTGAATCACAACGCTGTTACCACGGTGTCGCTAACGTCAACCTCAGACGCGACGATAACACACCGAGACACTTTTTTCCTGCCTCTCCACCGTCGGCTTCTCCGACTATTGCGACCGAGAGTCGAAAACCGTTCGCTCCTTTATATTTATTTTTTATCCGTATGACCGTTTCGCGCTTACGCTCCCAGCGAGAAAGTGTGCAATCTGTATGTTTGCGTGTATGTGTGTCGTGCTGCAACGCGAGCCCACTTGAACCACGTAGTAGAACGATCTAGTGCACCTCACACCGGGTACCGCACCCCGCACAGAGCCGAACGCCGCACCAGTGGACAGTAACACACTGCCGCGCGGCACACCACACTGTGTCACCCACTTCGATTCTCTCGTGCAGAGCCAGCGGAGCCGGTCGAGTCCTCAGACTCCTCGGCCACGAGTCCACGATCTTTCGCCGAGCTTTATTTCATTAGTTTATTCACTCTGTAATTCTATGTATTCACGCATAATCGATAACCTGTCGACGACGTTTGGCACTACTTCAGTTCGGTATCATTTCTTTTTTTTTCGTTATTTTTGTTTCTTATCGACGCGAACGGGCTCGGGGAGTTTGAATTTTTTTTTTTTTTTGTTCCTTCACCGTTCTGCGAGCTTAGCGGTGTTTGTCGCGGGAGGAGCTGTTAGACGGCACGCGCCGGCTGACTATACTATACTACTGTACAACGCACACCTTGAGCCTCGAACTCTCACGCTCTCGCTCTCTCTCCGTCTTTCTTTCTCTGGGACTGTCACTAGGATGTAGAAATCCCACGTCCCCGGCTAACGGCGGTCGGGAGAGAGGGTGGATTCGCGTAGGAGGTGGCGGCGAGAGAGAGAGTACAGTTGTAAGCGGCTATCGTGTCGTATATTTCGTTCGACCCGGCACACGAACGAACGATACGTTCGAGGCGCGATCCACGGTGGGTAAAACACATCAGCGTACTCTTGTGTCAGACTCGTCGCACTCACGGTCAGACACGGCCAAACGTTTTTTCGCAGGCGGTCCGACAGTTCGCGAACGAGACGAATATCTCGAGAACGCAAAGATTGGTGGATTTTTCTTTTCTCTCGCAACGTCGCTCGATTTACGTCGACTCGTCACTGCGGCGCGCGTTTGCCATCGATGGGAAAACAATGCAACGACACACGACGCACTGTTTTTTTTTAATTAACTTATTACGTTATTGTTAAAAATGTTTTTCGGGTCTTCGGATCTTTTGTCGGTAACCAAGAAATGTTTTTTTAATGTTGATTTTGTTGTTTTAGGTGTTTTCTTTTTTTTTGTTTTTTTTTTTTTTTTCAATTACGATTTTGTAATATTTGTTTTCGCGTGTGGATTTGTCACCGCGGTGAGAAGCACCAGCAGCACGCCTCCCTATCAAGGGCCGGGGACGAGAGTCGCCCGCTCCGAAGCAAGACTGGTTGCATAAAACGAGCGCGAGCGGCTGCGCCGAGCGTACACCCTCTCCTCCGGCTCCTCAGCACCCCCTGGGAAACGATGTGTGGTGGTGGGGCGGGCGTGGCGCCTCTTCCTACGTTCGAACTATATACACGGGCTGTATATAACCACCGCCTCGTCCCTCGTCGACGCCGTTTGCCTTTTCCAACGTTTTCTTTTTTTTTTTTTCCTCTGTCCCCTACTCCTTCCACGCAATTTATACCCCCCCTCGAGAGCCTCCGTCGCGCTCGCTCCGACGGTCTACCCGGTTGCTTCCTTTACTCCCTGCCGTGATCCGAGCGCAGAGGGCACCCTTCGGAGTTTGTGGATATGACGATGAAAAAGGAATGGAAGAAAAAAATGCTGCTCGTACACCCACGTATCGGAGAGGCGAGGGCAACGCCGGGGTTGGTTTGCGATGAAACTGCGCCCCGATGGGGCTGTTTATCGGAGCTTCGGTCACCCCCGATAAGGGATGAAGCCGCCAGCCATTCGATCGCAGCGCCACGCACGGCGAAACGCCCCAAGCCGACCGTCGTTCGAAGCTTTGTGTTTGAATTTTACGATAACGTGAACTTTCGCAGTGAGAGCCTCGGCTCGGTACGTCGATAAGGGAAACAAGCGACTTACCGACCTTGCGTGCCAGCGACCTTGGAATACGGATCGGCGGATGGTAGAAGAGATTTTACTGGGTTCTGTCCGTCGAGGCTCTCGCGGTCATGGGGAAACTGCATGTTCGACGAAATGTGGAGTTGGAAGTTTGTGAGGAAGGTTCCGAGACGATGAACCTTCCTCACAAGTTTATGAAGTTTCAAATCTTTAGGTCACTTTACTGTGTTCCGATATGAAAAAATGCGCATTTGGTTAAAAATAGTTATTTGTATGGTACAGGTGTAGAAAGGGTGTTTTTGACGAGCGCGGAAGTCACACGAATCAGGACTTCCCTTTTTAGGCCCCTGGCATTGACATATTTGTGCCTAACAAATTCACGAAAATCTGGCTTTTAGTTTTTGGGAAGAGTGCGCAGAAAGACACTTTCTCGCACTGGTGCGAGAAGAAAGACTATAGAGCGTTTGTACGCATGCGCAGTATTTTTCTCGCACGCGATGCAAAAAAGTGAATTTTACGTGCATGCGTTAGGAAATAGTAAGTTACGATACTAGTGCGATAAAACTTTTTCTGACGGGTGTGAGTTTGCAGCACCGGCCGAAGGCGAGTGTTGCAATCACACAAGTTAAGAAAAAGTTTGTCGCTCGAGTATTGTAATAAATTTCACTTCAGAAGGTGTGCAAATTTTAGACACACCAAACATGCGTAAAATGACAATTTTTGCACCGAGTGAAGTAAAGTATGTAGACGCGTCTAGAGATACGTGCTGCTTGAGGCTCAAATAATAACTATACTTACAAAGGTACGAAAAAAACTAGCGTAGCAAGGATAGCCCGTTAAAGGTGTCTTCGAGGTCCTCCTCTCGGCCGAACACGGTCAAGACGAGGATCGCCTTACCCTTGCCCCACCTCTTATGCAACGTGCCACTGTCGGTCGCACAGTATCGCACCTCATCCCGCAGATACTTTAGGTGCTTGTGATCGTAACCCTTCAGAACTATAATTTTTTCACTGTAACGGTAAAAAAAAGAAGAGTTCACGGTCAGCGAACGTCTGCTATTTTTTTAAAGCTGAAGAATGTTGGCTCGAAAATTGTAATCTAGTCGCTATTCTTACCCGGTATGAGCCCATTCGTCGAGGCATCGGGATTTTATTTCATTCGCGTCTAGCTTGAAACACAGAGCGAGAAGACCCCGTGCTATCTGGGGAAAGATACATGTTTCATATCAGCGGTTTAGATTTTTTTTTCTCGGGTTAAGAGCATGTACAATACCGCAGTCGGTAATAAAAACTGTAATCAACTTTTCTCACGAAATCTGGCATTCACAATTTAAAAAAAGATTCATTGAAAAGCCGAGATGATAGGGTAGAGAGGGGCAAAATGGGCCAGTGGGGCAAAACTGGACATGAGATAAAAACTCAGTATTCCAATAATTTTTGGATGCCCCATTTTGTCCCAACGATACATTCGCATTTTCAACCGCGTTTTGCCCCACGGATTACCTTCGTCGTCATCCAAAAGTTATTGGAAAATTGCTTTTTGTCTCATTATCCCGTTTCGCCCCGCTGTGCCATTTTGCCCCGCTCTCCGCTATTCGCTTTTGATGTGACTTTTCTTTTGACCGTACATACGAGATACCGTGAGAAAAGTTGATTACAGTCTTTGATACCGACTGAGCCTCGAAAAAAATTGATTACAGTTTCCTTACCAACTGAGTCTGTTTTACATCGCTTTTGACGCGCTTGGGTGCAAAATAAAACTTACACTAGCTGCGGCATTTCCTTGGTCCATGGCGAAGTTGGTATTGAGTATCGAATAAAATGTGTATCTCGATGGACCGGCTCGATTAGCAGGGACTGGGTTGTTCGGTGTTATCCGCCTCCGTCGGTAACTCGGGAATTTTTTCTTGCCGTTTTGAGCTTTGAAAGTTTTCCTGATTTCGACGAAAAAGCAAGATGGTGACGGTGGACAAGGGGATAAGTTTTGGAAAGGATTTTGTTAAGGTCTTACGGTCGAGATCCAGAATTTTTCTTCTGCGAGGTCTTTGACATTTCACACACAGGAATTTAGGCTTATCTTCGTAAGGTTAACATGTTCTCTTTTTTATAATTAATATTATTCGCTTCACTATTGGATCTTTATGCGCCTAAAAAACATGTATATTTTTACATTTTCTAATTTCAATCGATCATCCTAGCTAGTAAGGTTAATTCAATATTGCGTATATGACATTACAGCGACCACTCGACGCTATACGATTCGTTTGTTCCGAATTACCACAAGACCACCGAGCTTTTTCCCTAGAGCGAAAATAAAGATATTTATCTAAACATTTTTACATTCTTGACGAAAAATTATCAAACATTATCCGGTCATGTTTTACCTTACGTACCCTACTACCCTATTTACCTATTGGCTTACTTCCTCGATTCTTTAAGGAACAGATAATCCTTTAAGTGAGTGAACGACTATGTACGTATAAATATTTATTTTTCCATAAAAACATTACAATTATCCCTTATTAGTTACATGAAAAGTACATAGCCATATTTACAATCATCAGTTACAACGTTTACATATGAGTTCCGAAGTAGTTTAGGTATATTACATATTTATAATATTCCGACAGACATTCATAAATCGGCGAAAGTAAAATAATGATAAATTTATTTTTCAAGTTCAATATCACTCTCGGTGGTAGCGCCACCTTCGGATAATTCCTTGAACTATTATTCGACGGTTCGGCTCGGGGATATCTGTACGGAATTGTATCGGACAAAATAACTTGAGTTTCACAATAAATTCGTCGAATCGAATGACATAAATTGTAGTACCGATAAGAGTTCTCGTTAATTAAAATCTGAGTTATTCTGCTAATGTGAACATGTAGAGGAATTAATAATATTCGTGTCGTAATCCGGTAATCATAGCACCAGAGGCCCTAGGGATTCGTGCGATAGGTTTCGAAACTGCAACTTGTCAAATTATCCACTATGTCGTATCGGAATAGTTAAGACATGAATCCAATATCTTTTTCTTTTCTTTCACTGGTTTTATATACGAATCCGTCGTGGATTTGTTATTTTTTCCTCACCATCGTCGGTGTACGTATAATTACTTAGATTAGAAGATTTTCACATTTACCACAATGGCTTAATTTTATATCAAATATACGATTTTTCTTGGGTCACTCCAAGTTTTGTTTCTTTTCTGAAGACGAGACTGCATTTTTAGTCTATTTACCTTCTCGTAGGTACAGATAAAACCTTATTTTTTTGTTTTGTTTTAATTCAGAAAAATATCGTGTTGCGTGCAACCCGAAAATATGAAGTCACACGTGGAATAGACGGTTATTCATACAAATTTAGATATTCATTTGGCACAATAATCGCTAGCATTGAATTTTTCTATTATTTCTATGCAGAGCGTTGAATTTGCTTGTACATCGTGATCTTATAAAATATTACGAGCACGCAATAACCGGCATTAAGGGATAGGCAAAATTCAATTTTCTAATTGCTTTTAACCCTTTGTTGCATTGTGTTTCAATTTCAAGCAAACATTTTTATGCTACAGATACGACACAGTACGCAGCCTAGTTAGTACGTTTTCTTTCTAGCTGGGTATATCCGCTACTTCCGGTTTGATGCAATAATGCATCGCCATGCAGCAAGGGGTTAAAAAACTGGATTCTCAAGTCCTTGCGACCCGTGATCTAATTACATTTTTACTATTACAATTTTACACCGCACGGCAATGTTACTGCGTCGAACTTCTAACTAATCCATTTACTTGAATATCAGTTTAAAAAATTGTCTCTGTAAGATGCAATTTTTTTTTTCTTAATTTTTTGTGATTTTGTAACACAATTGGAAAATTAGATTGTGTCTATCTCAGCTAGTATTTCGGCTCCGAGTATATTTATCTACACACAGAGAGAGTGATGAATATCGCCACAAGATAAAAGCCGTATTGTACAATATTATCTCTTGTCACTCTACTTTTCTTTTTTTTATGTTGGTCAAGCAATGGATTAAACTCGACATCCCTCGGAAATTTACAAATAGATGTACAATATTTACATAATCATCGGGACGATCTACCATTTTTTTTCGTTATATCGAACGAAAAATGCGTTAGTTTTTTCAATATCTAATTATTACAATGCAACGGAATAACAGTTAAGCGTCCTTGACTATTTATTCGTCACGAACAAGAGAGTGTATCAACTACGAAAATAAGATTTAAAAAATTATCACGGAAGAGTTAGATAAAAAATCACGGCAGTAGTCGTTACATGTTCAGACTGTGAAATAATGTGCGTTTTTAGAAAAATAATTGCTCGTTAGATTCGAGACATTTTTTTCGAGATCTCGATATGACTGTTCGTGTGTGGCTTCCTCGATCGAAGACTCGCATCCATAGAATTCTTGAAGCCGAGTTCCCCGGTGTAAAAAGATTAAAGAAAAAAAAATCTTTAAAACATACGTGGTAAAAGAAATTATAAAACAAAACGATATACGTAAACGTCGTCTTTATTTATGATGCAAAATAAATGAACGGTCGATGCAACCCATTGTAATAAAAATTCGCTGCGACGCAGTCCTCGACTACGAACCGCGTATGAGTTTTCGCACATCCGTACACTCATAACAAATAACTAACGTTACACTATGATAATCAATGTCTCGTGTGAATCAACAAAATGTCCATCGAGATCCCTTAATTTTTCTTTCATTCGGTGTACGTGAGATCGCTCGAACAATGTTTCGTAATTCAACAATTATTATTAACAAACATGCCAAACATTCGACATCGGAACCCGCGCTTCATTCGCACAGAGCACGATTGCTGTCCAATTTATTTTTTAGCATCAAAATGAAATTTACGCCGATCAAGAGATAAGCGGAAGATACCGATTCGATCGACATCGCCATTTCTTATACTTTGATATTATATTAGCACCCATTTTACTTTTGTTTTTTTTAACTTGTCCATTATTCATCTTTCCGCACTCGAAGTACAATTATAATAACGTGGCAGCAGCTTAACTGGACAAATATTATTCTTTTTTTTAAATCTCTTTTCTCAATAAATCATCGTATATAATAATCATCGAGAGAGACGGAATTACATGGCCATTGACTCGACATAAATTGGCTGCAAAGTCATGGCAATCGCTGACACATTAATTCAATGCACGCTTCAACGTTGTCGGCAGTAATTCGGCTATGCAATTAAATACAATTGGAGTGCAGATAACAGATCGTAGAAAAAAAGGAAGAAAAAACAATGTCTCTTATAATAAACGGGTCACAAAATGAGTCGACTTTGAAAATGCATTTATGCTGAATGATAAAAAACAACAATCGTTTGTTTTAAAGAAAACTCATTTTTTGTTTGTCACATGATCCGCATATTCTTCGTTCGGCGATTTAACGCCACTGTGAGAATATCGGAGCAGGTTGACAAATCTCGAACTTATACGATTAATAACAACAGGCAAAATGGAATGTTATTATTCCTGTCGGATTCTATAGGGTTTAGCGGGCAAAAATTATTTGGGCGAATAGGGAAATTGCATTATACTTTACTGGCAGGTTTTCGATGGCTCTTCGATCATAATGGCAGAAGAATCGACCTCTGGCAATGGTGCTAACAGAAGGAGGTTCGTAATTCATCGGATTTAGTACAGAGTAGAGTAGTGTAATCTTTTACATGTTGGCATTACTTTACTCTTCATTATAAAAAAACCAATAAGATTTGATACTTAGTTACTGAGACATAAGGATTCATTTTTATTTCACTGTCAAGTGCAAATTCTATTTTTGTGAACGATTTACGTTATTGATCGTTTTTTGACCCACAACGCTGGGCTTAAGGTGATTACATTTTTTGTGACCATTCAATGCAATTTCCCAGTTTCCCATGGGAAAAGTAAAAAAAAATATTGGCTTAGGACCCTGTCAGCATTGACAGTATTACAGACGATACGATTTTTTTTTACCTAATATATGTAATGTAACACAGCCTTTGCTAAACCCATTTTCACACAACTAAGCGTCAACGACACATGAGATAATTATAATTAACTTAATAATTAACGTAAACTTATTACTACATAACATCACGAGTCAACATTACAAAATTAAACGCTGAAATTTTTATCTTCGGCGCTTTAATATCTTGTAAATCAATTATCATTACGAAATGTTTAAAACTTCTTATGAATAATGACTGCTTTTATTCAATGGAGTAGTGAGGTGATCCATGAATATTCGATCAAACGAATACAGTTACTGAATTGATATAAAAAAAAAGTTGTCTCAACAGAATACTTCGAGATACGTGTTTAGTACAGTTTTGGAACTTATTAGTTGAGCATATTGGCAAATGCGTACATGAATTCCGTGGCTAATTTTGTTTTTTTTCCGTTGATCACGTAAGAAGACAGATATTTTTATTGCGAGTCTCTTTTATATATTTTGCGGGCTCGCCTTATACGGAAAATCATGGATTCGTTCAATCTACCAATTTATACAAATCTTCGGCGTTTTGTTTTTACAGAAAAATCGTACACATATCTCGCTTATATCACACTGTGCAACGCTTGCACGATTATAATGATTTTACCCACTGTTCTCAAGTTATCGGCGGAAATATCGAACACACGATTAACGTTTAACCGACATTCGTTAAGAGAAGTTTACTGTATTAACATGTTCGTTATATCCGAGATACAAATATTGCTCTTATACCGTGTACATTCTTTCTTTTTTAACACAAGCTACATAAAACGAGCCCGATGAAAGCGCCCGTAAATGTGTTTTCACGCACTATTTTTGAGCACCTTATTTCGAAAAGTGACAAAAGTTCGTCAAATCATAGAAAAATTATATTTATAATAATAATCACTATATTTCTTCGCCGCTAGAATTAAGGTGCTCAGATGTATTTTTTTTCGTTCAATTATTATTTTCGTTCACAATTTTGAGATACGTGTAAACAAGGGAAGGGAAAGAGTAATGGGAACTGTGCCGCGCGCTGGCGATGGGCACGATCGATCCTCACTACCTGGCACGCAGAAAATACCTGCAAGGAATTCGTAGCGTACGATGGACCCTTCGAAATCCGCGTCCACAGTCGACATTTGTAATTTTTCACTAAAATATCGTCGACCGCAGACTCATTGCTAAGTCAATATATATATATATTTATATCATATGTATAGCATATATCTAGCGTCTCTGGTATTCCAGAATCATCAGTTCCGACGTACGTGGTACAATATGTTAATGAACGTAGCTTACAATATAATTCGAGTCGACATTTTTTTAACTTCCCGGTTACCAACGGGATTTCAGGAAGTGAAAAACTGAAGAGAGAATAAGAAAATAACAACTTGGCGCACCATACGCATACATCTTGTTTTTGGCTCTTCCCGTCTCCGAACTTTGGCTCGCGTCCTAGCGAAATTCCTTGAAGCAGCGATTTATCCGTTTGCGAAAAAAAAAATGGCCTCATCGAGAATGCATTTTTATAATCAATTATTGTAAGCAAAGTGTACATTTAATCAACTTCGAGACATCGGTCACCCTGGTCGATCTAACATAATTTTCTTTAAAAGCGTGTAAAAAATCAGAGAGTAGAAATCACCGCAACTTTACGAGACGTCGACATCTGAATTGGCTTAAATGATTCTATGTACTTCAAACTTTAAAACGCCAAACAGAATTAAAAAAGAAAAAAATGAAGAAATCGCAACAGGCGACTGGAGTTCGCACTGCTTCGGGAAACCGCCGCTAGGCGGCGCGTCGTCGCCTTCCGAAAGCGAGTCCTGCGGGACACCGGAGCCAAAAGCTCGATGATTAGTTTGGGCACAAGTAATTATAAGAAGAAGTAGAACAAGAACTTGTAAAAGCTGGCGCTCACAGCCACAGCGTTTTCCCCGACGTGAACCGGCGCGTGTTTCGGGGTTTAACGCCTCGGCCGTAAGATCGATATGCCCGGAGTGGTTCGAGCAACCAATTTAACGCCCAATTGGAGTGAGGGAAAAGTTGTTCCCCCGTACTTGTGTGTAATGGCCTTGGCTCGGGTGGTACGAGTATCGTCTTGCAGCGAAGTCTGGCCCACGGTACTTCGCTGCGCCCCCACGACTCTACCGCGTCTATCAACTTTAGGTTTCGACACCCTTCCACTAAATTCTCTGCCTTTCCCTCGAAATTTTCTTCGACCATCGTCCTCAACTAGGATGGCCGAAGAAATTACGTCGCCATCGTTTGCCTATTATTTTTTGAACGGTACAAACGACTTTTCGTTTTTTTTTTTTCGTGCAACGACGATGCCGCCGACTCGCGGAACTCTGTACGGAAGTTTAAGAATCTCAAATTAACTTGTTACGTTAATCGTAGCTTTCGAAGGATTCGGATTTTTCTTTTGTTTCTTTGCCGGAGTTGCGATCTTTCACATCTGTTCATAAATACACGACACGAAGAAAAATCTTGCGGCAAAAAATGAAATTGGAAAATCTATCAGCGTATTATTAATTTTTCTTAGTCGAGTCATTCCGTTTTTACAGCGTCAGTTCGTCTCAGCTTTTCGGGGCCACAGCACATCGACGATAAGAAAATTAAAATTCGGTGTACTAAAATAAATTGACTCGACGATTCGTTGCAACATTTTTCTCCGTGAACGATCCGATCCATTGGACGGAATAGAGGTGCATACAAAGTTTCTTCCTCGCGAGTCGCGGGCCGCGAGCGATTTGGTTGACAAATATTTACGAACATTTAAATTGTCCATCGGTGAGGTTCTTTTTTTTTTCTTCGAAGTAGTAGCGTAAATATTTTGCCTGTGTTCCGTGTTCTCTCCGTGCAACTCGTTGACGCGGGCTGCAGAATACACAAGCTTTGACGCAAACCGTTCGATCCTCGACGAGACTTCGTTCGACAATGAGAGCTTCTCTCTTCCACTTTCAGTTCCAACCTTCGTCGTCTCCGTTCCGTCGAAGCCGTTTCGCCTAGCGCCTTCACGATTGTTTGTTGTCCCTGCGCGACGCTTTCATCTCCCGAGCTCGAAGGGAGGCTCCGTAGGCAAATAGCGTGTCACCTCCGTCGAGTGGTTTGTTCGCGGAGCTTTACCGAAACCGTTCCCAATCGACGAATCCAACCTGGTCTTGAATCAACGCGGTCGATCAGCATCCATAAATACGAGATGCTAGACTGCCGTGGGGGCTCTTGATTGTCAGTGCCACTTCGCTTTTTGGGCAAATATATCTGCCCGTAAATTTTGCGCGAAGCATATTCCGAGAATCTGAAAAAATTAAGAAAAAATAAAATCAATGATAAAATAAGGCGTGTGTGCAGAATCAAATATCGAGAAGGGAACAAATTCAATCATCGCCTATTATCGAAGCCTCGGATTTATACTTTTTTTTTACTTCAACACATTTCTCTTTAGTCAATTTTCTTTAAAAAAAACTCACTAGAGATGAAGGTATACACTGTAGAAAAATTCTTCGTTCGAAAATTAATGAACGGTATTGAAATCCTTTTTTATGTGAAATGTTGCGGAAATTTCAAACACATTACAACTTCACAATAAAATGTTTATTTTTAATGAACATTTTTGTAAATTTCAGTCAAAAGATTTGTAATTTTTATATCTGGTGTTTTAATTTGCCAAGTACATTAATGTTCAGTTAACGTAAGTAACGTAAGACAATTTCAAGTTCCAGTATTTACAATTTATTTTTACAGTGCATTTACTTATTTAAAAATATCATCGTGATAATCGCTTGTGAAAGGCTGATATTTATTTTACAACAGCCAATCGGATTTTTTTAGCCATCAATTATACCGACGCGATAAATTTTTAAGGAGTATTCTGTGCGAAAAAAAATGTGTTGATTGTTTTGCCGACAACGTCGATTTTTGGCATCCCCATAATTACGATGGAGGGAATGACGAACGAGATGCAGAATGTCATTTTCGCTGATCGTCTTCGTTCCTCGTTTCTTCCATCTCTTCGGGATCATTGAATTTTTAGGTAAAAATGTTCACACGCAAAATACAACGTGACCGCTACTCATCCCGAAAATTTCAACCGGAGCTGGAACCTGAAAAAAATAAAAAACAAAAAAAAACAATACCTGAGCAAATGCAGTTCCGATCGCACCACTAGCAATAACTAGTAGATTTCTCTCCATCCACTCCTCGCCGGCTTGAATGCATCCCTTCTCGTGGATCGAAGCGTCGGAGTTCTGAAAACATAGGAACGAAAACTACCGCTTACCGTATCGCTCTTTTCGCGGAATCGTTGTTAGTCCCGAGTGTTCTCTGAATGTGCCATATCAAACTGGATATCTTCAGGTTAGTCAACTTGCGAACGAGCGACAGAGAAAAATAAAGAAAAACTCAAACAGGACCAATTGTGTTAAATGGAATGAAATTTATTTTTCCCAAAAAAAGATACGAGATCCGGTATAGTGACGCGAGTGACGCGTTGAGCAGAGTGCGAGCAGTGATAAATGGGTGGGATATCCGTTTGCAGACCAAAGTGGGGTCCCCGTGCAGGAGGGGCTTGTTATTTATGATTCTGATTGTGAAAGGAAAAAATCTTTTACTATCGCATCGCGTGTCCAGCTCGTATAAGTAAAACTGTTTCATAAAAATGAAGAGAAAAAAAAGAAGCTTCATGCACGACGTCGTCGTCGCAGAAATTTTACTTACAATCGACGCAGTACAATGTCGCCGGATTTATCGGTCTCTATAGATCTGGTATGTTAGATAAATGCCATAGAAACCATACACTAAACGTTATGAACTCTTCTACACCGGTTCAGTTATCAGATACGAAACGTCGACATCAGACACGAAAACATGCTCAAAAAAGAAATGTCTACGATACAACACACAGTATGTATTTACAAATGTCGACGTTAAAACTTGAATACTCATGGAGAGGCAAAGTCATTTTTTTACATATATTTTTTATGCATAAACAAGATACCTGAAGAACCATTGTGCAGACGACGGCACCCGCAACGGGTACGAGGTTCAATTCTAGCCACTCTTCACCAGCCCTCAGGCAACCCCTCTCAAATATACTCCTCTCTCCCGGCTGCATTTTCCCCAGGAAATAAGCAAAGATGATTTAGAAGCGAGCATGAAAATAGTTCGCACGAGAGGTTTTGCGTAGCAAAGCCAGTAGTTGCAGGAGATTGAGTGTTCGTGATGTGGTACGTTAGTTCGTGTGAGCCCGCAACCCTAAAAACGCTGGTGGAGGCCACCGGGAGGGAACTTATTGATCACGATAAATGGAGATGCGCGTTGGTTAAATTACACGAGATTGAGGCCAAGTGGGTCTTGATTCGAAGGAGGGGTCATTGATTGCGTGACGTTGTTAGGTTCAATGCCGTCAGTTAAAAAAAAAAAGTGGTTTTGAAGGGAAATGTCTGATGGACGATCATCAGCGAGAACTACAGAAGTTAGTAAATAGAAATTTGTTTTGAAGGAAAGAAAGGTGGAATTACGATTGCCCAACCCTCCTTAGGCTGTAAGTTTTGTGTTCCAATATGTGTGGTTGTATGTTTGTGATTCCTTTTTTTTCGAATTACTTACGTTTCCTGGTTTCCTAACGTTATACCCGCATTGTTTGTTTTTGGTAATTTCCTGAAAAAGACCAAAAAAAAAAAATCGAAAAAAATTAGAAGCATTAAAAAATGTTTTATCGTAGTTGATAATGACATCAAAGCAAGAATATTGGATGGATGCGACTCAAGCTTTAATTGCTTCAATTATTATTACGTAACGAGATATGGGAACTATATATCTATATATATATATAAATTGTACATATATATATATGTTCAAGGGGGTTTGATGAAAGGATGAACAAAATTTCATTTTACACTTCTCACGTTGGGTTCCCGCTTGCAACAGCTGAAAGGCACGCCGCAGGCTTCGCTCGAACCAATTTCGCTAGACGAGCAGTTGAAATAATTGTTGCGATCCCAGTCCTTTGGGCCCTCGATGCCACAGCACTGCAACTGTAATTTTACAAAGATCATTTATGTCATTACGCGTCGGAGAATGCTCGCGCACAAAATTACTTTGGGTGTAGAAGTTAAAGGGGATAAGAGAAGCGAGCGCGGAACGTATATTTAAGTGGGAGAAAAGGTCTCTTCTTCCTCCGGTGGACGGAGAAAGAGGAAAGAAGGAAAGCTGCTTAGTCGGGGCGGTGAGAACCGTGAACCGAAAGCAACAAAATCGAGGCTGGCTCCGCGAAGCTGGATTTGGCAGAGATGGAAGTCGCTTCGCCGTTAGGGAGCCTCGGGACTTTCATTAAACCTCAATATCTGTCGCGCTCACGAAACCGTACTAATATTTTTTCACCTACTCTGCGGATTTATATTTCACACAAGCTTCCTTATTGCGATGAAAATCTGAGAAAAATTTCGCGTCTCCGAACATCGAGGGAGGGTTTGGTTCGCGTTTTATTTATATTTTTTTCGACCCCTCGAACGAATTTGTCAGCCTCGAGGAAAAAGGGACTTTTTAGAATTTGTGGGGTAATTCTTTGCATTTCGGTACATTATTTTGCCAATTTCGGAAATATCAAGTTAGTCATCTCAAATTTATCAATTATGTCGATTATAAGACTCATACAATTATACAATCGTATACATTTATCAATTTAATTTATTTATTTTTGTTATCAATGAGTAACAAATTTTTGGCCCTTGGTGAGTTTATCTACCCAACAGTTTTTATTTTATTTTTGTTTCTGGTAAAAGACGAACCGTCGAGTACCTGCAAAGTTTTCTCTCGAATTGGACTTGTAGGGAGATGCATTGCTTCAAGCGATAAATACTCGTGCGAAAATCTTCGTGAAACACTTCTGAAATAGTTGTTTGCACGAGAGAGATCTCGGGGAATGTCATTAGCGAGTTCACAATTGCAGCGAATAACACAACGATTAGCAGGCGCAGAGTCTAGAATACTACACGTGGAACTCTGCTGATAGGATTGCCGAAATTGCGGTACACCACCGACCCTCACACACGGCCCCATTCAAATGCCGAAAGCCACAATTGAATAGTTCGCCGGCAATCGACAAAGTTTCTAATCTTGTACCTATGGAGTTGGCTGCATTGTCTTCGGATAATTCGATCGCGCATAATTTTAAGGGTGAATAGCGATTGGATTATTAATTTTTTTATTTTAATTTTTTAAACCTACCCAATCCTCTTGGATCCAGTCGATGAGATTCTGCTGATCAGGATCGTCCCGATAATGTATGATGAAAGCTTGGAAGCCACCCGTAGCCTGTGACTTGATCTGTAGGACAGTAAAATTAATAAATTCGTCAGCGATAAACAGTCGAGACACAAATGAATGTTAATTACTGGTCGTCGGGCCGTGACTCAAAAATGTTTGTAAAAAAACATATATGTATAAATTGAAGCCGCCCATCGGCGGTGGAATAATGAATTATTCGTTGCCCATAGGCTGGGCGGGCAAAACATGTAAATTCAATTCACCGGCTGTCCTTAATGACGCCATAAAATATGCACGAGCAAATATACCATAATGCGTTTGGCTTGTTTGCTTATATAATTCAGTTGGGAATTTCGCTTGCAGCGGGCACACGAATCGCCATCTGTGCACTCGCCGGAATTGAAAGGCGTGTGCGCGAGACACGAGGGCCGGAGCTGAAAGCTTTTCCGGGATAAAAAAAAAATTACGTCAACCTGACTATATTATAGATAATTGTATTCTGTGAAAATCCATTGGACTTTTTTTCGATGCGAAAAAATAAATAAAATAATGCGTCTTCGCGATTACTAAGGCGAACTTACCCAGTCTTTGAAAACGAAGCCCAACACACCGACCGTCATTTCCAACAACAGCAGCGAGGCCAGAAATATTGCATACTGCAAGAATAAGAGTAAACCATTAATATTTTCACTGATTAGTTCGGAGCGATAATTTGTTGACTGATTAGTTGAGCGATAATTTACCGATGCAATTCAAAAGATTTTGCGAGCAAACTGTAACGAACCGATTCGCTGAATAACGAATGATAACGATACGTGCAATTACTCCGTTCATTACGACCGATCCACTACGATTGCATTGCGCACGAGCCTCTGGACAAATTATAGCGAAATTAATGATAATTGTGCACTCAAAGACGCCGCGGGCTTTTGGATCCATACACTAATTAGTTCGAGGCTATAATTTCGCTTATTTACCGATTCAATTTAAAGTTTTTATTGTGCAAAATTTATCTATTTTTCTCGTACAAGATTATTATTCTATTATTTTTATTATATAAAAGAACCCTTTAAATTAAAAAAAAAATCTCAATTCTTCGACACACACTGAAAGAAGGATCCGATAGAAATTACCATAAATCTTTTAAAAACCGATAGAACTTTCAGATATATATATGGGAACTACTGCGCCATCGTGGCAAACATTCGTATTAAACTTAACACATTTTAATAGAAAATATAGTAATTGTCGCTATCGCAGATATTCCTCGAATATCCCGTAATTTTTTCTAGAATATAAGTTCTTCTTACTGGAGAATATAATAATCGGTGGCGACGTGATCGCGAACCGTTTGTTTTAGACTTGGATGTTACACCGGCATAATATGTCGAGCAAATTTTATTAATGTGTACATGCATAAAAAAAATTGTATGCATGTAGTTCTCAGTGTCAAACCACAAAATTATTAGATTTTTGCCCACGAAATTATTAGCCAGATACACAAAATTTTGCCAAACAGTCTTGTGGAAAAAATTACCATATGTGTTGGATAAACATTGCCATGGTCAGTGTGAAAATTTTACATATTTGCAGTGGTGGCGTCTGTCGAAATGCCGACCTATGCATGGTGGACCTGCACCATGTTGCCTGGTTGAAATTTACCATACGAGTTGGTAGTTTTTCCGGATATCCTTCTCCCAGTGCACACACAACTAGGTCAGTACAGTCAGGTCGCTCGGACTTTGTATTCAGCGTATCGACCGTGTGAAAATGTTATAATCGGCTGATTAATACTCTCTAATCGTATACTTACTGCGGCGAGGAGGCACGTATTTTCCCTGAGTGCACCGACACATCCCGTAAATCCTATAATGGATGTCACTGTACCTGTAACAATGAAAATATCGTTCAGCATCGGTCGGACAGAACTTTCCGAACTTGCGCGCGTACATGCGAATGCACTCGAAACGTCTGCTTGCACGGTTCTGTATATCGTTCGGTATCGACGGTAGCTCTGAATTTGCCCGAATAAACCGAGGCGCCGGTACAGCCGAACGTGAAACGAACGGGTGTTTGACGTTCGGACGTGACATGTGAATATAAGTGGGTGAGCAAATGGCAATATTCCGTGTGACTGTGCACAAACACGTCGATCGTGGCCCCGATACGGATCGCGAGATGGGCAAATCTGAACGATGGATCAAACGGCTATTATCGTGAAAATCTTTCCGTTTAGATAGGTTTTTATTTAAAGTAACGAAATGCTACGACTCAAACTAAAATTTATCGTTAATCATATGCGCTTGGGATCCGCTCCGGGTAAGGACTAGTTGATAGTTTTTTTCATAATTTTTGAACTGCTGATTTAAAAAAAAAAAAAAATTAATTGAAAAAAATCTGATAACAATTGCAGAGACTCCGAAACGTGGTATCTGAAGTTCGAATGTGACATGTGAATATAAGTGGGTGAGCAAATGCTAATATTTCGTGTGCCGATCAAACGGCTATTATCGTGAAAATCTTTCCGTTTAGACAGGTTTTTTATTTAAAGTAACGAAATGCTACGACATAAACGAAAATTTATCGTTGACCCAATGCGCTCGGAATCCGCTACGAGCAAGGACCATTTGTGATACCATTTGTGATAGACTTTTCTTAAACTACGAAATGTTCGTTCGTACAAAAGAAATTCAATTTTTGAAAAATCTGAGAAAAATGGAGAAGAAACTTCGAAGTATAGTATTTGAGATTTTACAGAAAAGTAAATTGTTATAAATTCCCGTGCGACAGTACGGATATGTATAATAATTGTTTGATAATAGCTATATATTTAAAAGCTAACATTGATATAATAATATACATTTAAAATAAAAAAATATACATTTGAAATAAAAAATATACATTTGATTTTTATAATTATTTTATAAACTTTTTAAAAAATAATTCGTAACGATAATTGCAAAAAGTCACCGGGAGGTGAAGGATCGAATCTATTTGAAACGAACCACACTTGACGAACTTCAAAGTTGTAATTCTACAAACTTGATTAGTATTCTCTCGTCCCAGATATCGCCGAATATCTGAAATCCTTCTATTCTCTCCAGAGAGAGCGAGACACTTTGACGAGCGCGAGCGACGTTTAAGCTATACGAGAATCGCTAATTGGATATAACATCCCAAAGTTCTATAATCTTAGCGTTGCGCTGGATCTCTCGCTCCTGTGTACAGTGTATAACCGATTAAACTTGCGTGAACTTTTGACCTTCCGTTTATTTTTCATTTTTTTTTCTCCTTCCTACCGTAGAAACTCGCTGAACTATATTTTTCTGCGGTGCATAAAAGAGCGAAGTAAAGTTTCAGGAATGAAAGGAAGAGAGTGGCTTTGAAGGTTTGGTTGAATCGGCCGTGGAGATGCGCGCGGAGAACGTTGTCGAAACCACACAGCGGTACTCCAGTGAGACTCCCTGAAGCGTGGAGTTGACCCGCTTGCGGTTCACGAGGGACCGCTCGGAATCCCCGGCACATCCCTAGTGATCCGTCTTACAACATGGCTTACATGCTCCCTTGGAGAAGGTACGTACCGGCATAAATATATCAAGAGAATCGAACGCTAAGTCACACGAAACACCCAACTATACATGAGAGAGCCAAATACGAATTTGCAATTACGTTCACGAGCGCACAGCTCCTAGTCACCTAAAAAAGTTTTAAAAAATTCCTTCGAAAAAAAATTTGTTCCAAAGATTTAAAATATACCAACCCTGTTCGGTGCGTCACTTGATTTTTAATATTTAATATATTTATTCTATTTATTTATAGAAGTTGCATTTGTGAGTTAAAAAAATTGCCCGGATTTAATGACGGTGATTCCGGAGAGGGTAATTGCAATTACGTTTACGAGCGCGCAATTCGTCGTTACCTGAAAAAGTTAAGAAACAATATTTTTTTTTACAAAAAAAGGACCAAGGAAAATGAACAGATATTTTGTTCCAAAAATTAAAAATATGCTCTATGCAGTGAATCGGTCAATTTTTTACATTTTTCGATGTTCATATTTAATTGTAGTTAAATTGATAAGAAAAAAGATGGTTTGAAATTAATTAATTAGCGACAAGGTCATTGTAATTACATTTACGAGCACACGATTCCTCGTTACCTAAGAAAGTTAAACAAAAGAAAATTCCATTGCAAAAAAGAAAGCACCAAAGAACACGAATAGATATTTCGTTCCAAAAATTAAAAATATATCGACTCTATGCAGTGAATCGGTCGATTTTTTTTAATTTATCGATGTTGTATTTCATTTTAGTTAAATTTGTGAGCGAAAAAGATGGTTGGAAATGAATTATGGCGATCCGCGACACACCATTGCAATTACATTTACGGGCGCACGATTTATCGTTACCTAAAAAAGTTAACCAAAAGAAAATTCTTTTGCAAAAAAAAGGGCCAACGAAAACGAACAGATATTTTGTTCCAAAAATAAAAAATATACCAAATCTATCTATACTATATCCTGATTACTGCACCCTGACTCGGTTGTTTTTTAATTCGTCCAACCGATTCACTGAGTGACAAATGCGGACGATACGTGCAATTACACGGTTCATTACGGCCGATCCATTACAATTGCATTGCGGACGATCCTCTGTACGAATGATGACGAAATTAATGATAATTGTCCACTGGAAGACGCCGCGGGGTTTCGATTCCCCACGGAGAGCGCATACCGTGTATCAGGCTTTGACTGTATGATGGCAACCTTGTAAACTCCGGGCATTTATGGTTGCCATATCGTGTAACAGTAGCGCAATCCAATGGGTGAATTTGCATGACCCAATTAACGGACGGAGGACGATGGGTTATATGTACATATGCGCAGTGCTCTGCAGCTGCTGCCGCTACCCAGCAGCAGTCCATCCTGGGTGGACTGTGTGTAATCTACTACTCGAGATCGAGCGTCTCCGCTGTGCGAGAAGTGAAGTTAAACTAACGAAGAAACTTAATCACGAGAAATTGTACATTTTTTTGTTCGTCCACATTATATAAAAAAAGTTACGATTAAAGGGAGAGTTAATTTTTTTAAGATGTGACAAAATTAAATTTGTGAATATAACCCGGCTAATGAATTATAAATTTACATGATGGTCGGCTTCAATTTCATCGATTTATAACCAATTTTACCGTACCGCGGAATTTCTCAAAATGTATGCAATTACGAGTCCATGTTTAATCAATTTGTCATCCAGTTTAATCGGGTGTGCCGGCGCAACAAAATTATTGCCCGATAATTAGTATCAACTAATTCAGTTTTTCTATATATATATACTCGAAACGATCATTTTTCGATCGACCTCGTTCATTCGACCCGATCTCTCAATAGCGTATTCGCACACATTTTATCCTTATAAAAAAGTAATGAGTAATGAGGGCAGAGACAAATATCAATTATTCTAAATGAAAGATATTTTTCCCTTAAGGTCAGGAGAATATGAGTGACCTTTGCTATCCAGAAATCTTTTGCCCAAAGGAAATGTGGTATTCCAAACTTTCCGTAAACATTTAAAAAAGTTAATAGCCAATACAGTTAGCATATTAAATTACACTCTTAGGTAAAAAAAATACCAATAAAATGCACGTTCGTCTCTCAGGAATATATTACACGATAGAATTTATATACCAAAGCTTCGTAATGGGTTTCGAAAACGTTGACCGCAGAGCGCACAGCCGCGCTGGTAAACCGCGAAATAACGTGATTTTATGGGGCGCTCTATATACGATTCAATCGCAGCATACTACGACATATACCAGTCCGCGCTATATAGAACTCCTATATAAACGGTAGCATAGCATTCAGCGCACATGGACCTCGCCTAGAGGCACGACCGAAACCGAATTCACCCAGCTTGAAATCTTCAAACAGAACCACGGTTCCGACTTAAACGTCATCCGCAGACTGATCCAGTGTGGAACGATCTAATTACAGATCCATTGAATATGGAATGAATATTCACTCGCGGGAATGAACCCGAACTACATCGCATTTCGTAAATTTCAACGTTTCGCCACGTCTCTCGTCTCACAATCGAAAATCATTACTGCCACGGTCAGCGTAAAACATTATATGGTCGTGGCTTGTAACTTCTGATTGTATCAACGAATTGTGATAATCTCCATGAGAAATTCAACTCCTATTATAAATTTATTTAATTAAAATTTTGTTTCATGTTCTAGATATTTAATAGTTCGCATTATTATATTTATGTTTGTATCAGGAGACCCGGTTGTGTCTCGAACGCAAGTTAAGGTAGTACTAGCACAATGACTGCCGCCGCTTAAGTTCGAGAGTAAAAAGACAAAGATTACAAACACTTCTCGATGAGAAAAAAATCTGAAAAAAATTCTAGCATATAAAAGGTGCTGAAAAGATTGTTTGTGCATAATAGTAATTTCAGAATGTTCATAACAAATTACTGAAAAAGAAATTGTGCAACAAATTACCCGTCAACCAACTTTTTTTTTATTACGAAAATGATTTGTTAATTTTTCTGAACACGCATGAACTTTTTCAGAATTTTATCTAATACTTAACAATTATGATTTTAAACAAATTTTAACATAAAGGAAACGAATAACATTTTGGGATCATTATTATTATTATGGACGAACAATCTTATCAGCATCTTCCATATGCTTGATTTTTTTCAGATTTTTATCCGATCGAGAAGTGTTTCTAATTCTCTTTTATTCCTCTCAAACTTAGGCGGCGTCAGTCATTGCGCTAGTACTACCTTAAAGATAGACTGTACAGTTTCACGCCAAAGTGGATTTTTGCAGGGACTTAAAAAATGTTACATGTATATAGTATGAAATTTTCACGACTTGTCCCGATCGAATAACGAATTCACTCCGTCAAAAATTTTAACTGATTGTTTCGATGCGTGCAAATAAGTAATTAATCCCCAAATTAAGCATAGGCAAAAACATATCTTTGCAATCAATTTAATTGCAACGAAATCTCATTTAATTTTTGTTTTCGAAATCTTTCGATTCTCACCACTTGGTTTCCATCGATTAAAAATCCCTTGCATTGGGAGGAAGAATAAGTGATTCTTCGAATTTCGCTTTTACACGATGACACGTTTATTCCCTGGCAAGTTTCGTCCTAAGGTCCCTGTAGGATACTTTCATCTCGTTAATTCTCTCAAATCCGAGCCCGACTCGAAGTTCCCCTCACGAATTCTGCCTATAAAAAGTTTCGCGAAACAGTCGTCCGCTCTTCCGTAACGAGACTCGATAAAAATTTATTATCGATGGGCGAGATTCGGAAATTTCGCCAGTGCATCAGCGCGTGTGTACGAGGAGGCATGGCACTTACCGACTAGAATGAGGATGAACGCCGGATCGAGGGCAACGTTCGTGAGGCGTGAGAGATTGTTGAACGTGTCCTTTTCTTTCCAGGCCCACACACCCACGGCCATGATACCCAGGCCAAGCCACTGCAACGATAACAAAGTGGAAAAAATCCATTAGCAAATATACTTTCGTTACTCGAATTTTATTAATTTAATTTTGCATTTCTTTTTTTTTTTATGTTGATTCTTGCGACAAAGAGAAAGTCGGTATAAAAAACTGAAATCAACTTTTTTCACGGATACGAGTGTACACGGTCAACAGAAAAGTCTCATCGAATGCCGACACGATGTCACCTTTTGATGAGACTTGTCGTTTGATCGTACGTTCCGTAAGCCACGAAAAAAATTGATTGCAGTTTTTATTACCGACCGTGGTATTTCATATATTTTTATAGGCTTTTTTTTTCTTTTGAGGCAATTTTTTTCCGTTTGTTGGCCTTTCGTCGGCTCGTCTCCTCGACGAGCGATAAATACGCTGGAACAGTTAGGTTTCGTTATGCATCGCGTTGTAGAAGGATTATGCTGGCACGAGCACAGTAGCGATAGCCGTTGTCGCGTGTCTCATGAATGAATCAGTAGTTCAGCGATGGCACACACAAGACAAGAGTCCTGCGGACTATAACCTTTATTGTCGACATCGAACCCTCCCCCCCACCCTCTGCCCCTCCGCCGCTGCCCCTCGAACGTGCAAGAATGCGGGGTATAAAGGTAGGATACGGAGGTAAATGTTGATTTTTCGAGGCCGTCAGGGATGAGTGATACTGTGACAGAGACGAGCCGGAGCATGCGAACCCATTATTATGAGCTGTTATCAATCTTGATCCGAACGCTGCATAAATTACACGCGTCGACTGTCGAGACTAGAATCATAAAAAAAAAAGTTTGATGTCCTAAAAAATTAATTGTTACTTTCTTTGAAGTGAAGAAGAACTTGATGAACAATGTTTTCTGTTCAATTCAAACAGGATTCGAAAATCGATTGCAATTGCAATCGATTTTCAATTTCGAACATACGGACCCATTATTATGAGCTGTTAACAATCATGATCCGAACGCTACATAAATTACACGCGCCGACTTTCGAGACTAGACTCATCTTTAAAAAAAAAGTTCATTGTTCTAAAAAAAAATGAATAAATAATTTCTTTGAAGGGAAGAACTTGATGAGCTATGCTCATCGAATTACAAATACTATGCTTCGTGTAAAATTCAAGTTCAAACAATTTTCAATTTCCATTCAAATTTTTGTTGTCTTTATTAGATTTACTTCACGATTCGTTTATTAGCTAATTAATTAAATAATAAATTCGTAACATCGACCATTTTCACCAAAATCGACAAAATTCTGGAGATTATTTTGCGAAGCAGTTATGGGCTGCAGTGGAACGGTTTACGGAAATTTCGGGGTGAGTTCAGAACTTCACCGATAAACGGTTAATTCTCCATGGAAACCGTGGATAATTGCATGCAGAATTTTCGGTCTGTTAAGCAGTTAACCATCGGTAAAATGTTCTCATTCGATGGAGATGGCAAAGCGCGACAGACGTTATATTAGCAATTACGCTGCACGGAAATGGGCGTTCGGCGAAACCTAAAGCACTCCGCCTAATTCTGCTGTCTGGATGGTAGCTCGAGGGGGAATATCTACCCTCTCTCAATCCGGCTTGGTGCAACATCGGAACCAAACATTATAATTGCATAATGAATGTCGGTGTCTCAGGCACAGCCGGTGTTATCCCCTTTGTGCTTCCGCTTAGTCAAAAATAGGAATGTAATTGAGGCGTGCGAAAGTTTGTTTAAAATACAAACAGATATTTAACGTTTATCGTTTATCGACATTTCAAATACATTTCCTCATGAAATTCTGTACATCTTTTTCAATAACAAGAAAAAACATTAAATAAAAGCAAATAATAATAATTTAATCGTTTAATAAAATTATTCAATTATAAGTTTAGAAATTTTGTTAAAAAAAAACACTAATTTATTGTGTATCCGTCGTTACTCTGACATTTTAAATACATGACGTTCTGTATACAAATATTTTAATGGCGAGAAAAAGAAAAAATAAAAGCAAATAATAATAATTAAATGATTTAATAAAATGATTCGATTACAAGTGAAAATGTCTCAAATTTTACCTCTTTTCATCCTAGTTTAGCGTTCACAAATGAATGAGAATTCATTCATTTGTGAACGCTAAACTAGGATGAAAAGAGGTAAAATTTGAGACATTTTCATACGGTTATTGTCGGACCCTTTCATTAAGCAGTAACCCGATAAACAATACAAAGTGGCAGTAGCAGAACAACGAGGACACGACAGTGGTTTGGCAAATTAATCTCCCCGTTCTGCCAAAACGTTCTCGGTGCTTGCAAAGCAGGTCCTTATCGCGATGCACTGTGTGCCGCTCTTCATTGTAACAAACTTATAAAGCATCAATTTTCCGCCGTCACTGGCGGATGAAAAAAACGAGCTCAACAGAGTTTCGTACCTAATGGAATTATCGCTCACTACAGAATTACCTTTTGACATTCAACTTTGCGAAACATGCAAATTTTTCGTTCAACATTTTATACAACATCCCGTAACGGATTATAAAGTTATAAGTTACATTTTGCTCCGAGGGTGTTCATTATCTGGCGTCCATAAAAACCGTATGATGTGCATCGTGTGCATGTATCTCGTATGCACAGAGGGGTTATCGACTCTGTTGGCCAAGCCCGCGAGTCTTTATTTTTAACGGCAAAAAAAAAATGTGCAATACGTGTACCGACTTTTTTATCGAAAAAACAGAAAACGACAGGTGGACGGAGGAGTGGAAAAAACAACTTTAGGGCTATAATACCATAACTAATGGTACATAACCTATTCAGCAAAGCAGAGAGAACGCGGGGCAAATCGGCCCAGCGTTCGCCTTTGTGAATGAAACTTTTTCTGCGTCTCGCGGAAAAATTGTTAACGATGGTCCGTTTCGCCCCGCTCTCTCCTGCCTATCCATGCACACCGCGTTTTTCCCGCACGTAGCCGGGTTATACAGTAGAATAATGCGGGAATTTTTGTGGCGGGAAGGGTCGTTGATCTCGATACACGAGGACGACTACAAACTCGCGAGTAACCGCGGTCTCTGGTCACACAAGAACGCATTTTATTGCCCGCATAAAGATTATAGCGCCGCTCATGTTCCCCCGTATCTACCGCGGGCGCACTCTTAGGACATCGGGGCCGAGACTAATCAATACGAGAATCTTCCGCATGCGTCTAGACGTGTTTACCTCCTTTATATTGTTATGATGCACTGAAATTCTCATAGTGCAACGCTTACAGACCCCCCCCCCCCCCCCCCCCCCCCCCCCCCGCCTGCCCCAATAGAATTGATACCCGTAGTAGGTATTTGCGTCAAATACGCGGTTGATGCTCGGATCATGAAAGTCAATATTATCAGATTAACATGTATTTGTTGAGTATGAAAAGACCAAAGTTTTTTCATACTCGATAAATGTCGTAAACGGGTCTGTTTAACTGTGTGAGGAAAATAAATTGTGGAAAATTGCTCGATTTATTTTCGTGATTTATAAACTAATGTTTTATTTTTATTTTTTATTTAAAAGTGTCAAATGTTTTTCAAAGATGCGAAATACGTGTTGATGAAAGAAAAATGAAAACTGTGGGCCAATCCTTTTTACTGTCAAAATCGTAATTTTTGCATATATCTTATAACATTTTTTATGTGGGTCTAAAAATGTCAAAAGTAAAATTTGTTTCGAATATTTTGATTCTTACGAGTTCTCGAGTATTTGAGATTTGGTTTGGCCGATTAATCGGAGATTGATTGAATCGGCTCGAAAGAAGTTTGCAAGAAAAATTAAAAATATTTTTCACAAATTAGCACTGATAAATTGGGGCATCGATTGAGATTCATTAATAAGCAATACTCGACATTCGCTGATCCCGTTCCTACTGACAGACCGGAGATGATTATCGCATATATTAATGGTCACGTGAAATATGCAGGATCGCATAAAACGTGGAGCCTGTCCGCGAGTTCGTGCATCGCACAACGTTATTATTTTATAGGAAAATATTAATACCGCAACGGTATGTTCGTCGAGTGAAGGAATATTGAAATTCGTTAATGGTCTCTCGAAAGCTCGCGATAAAAGCGCGAAATTCGTAACTTTTCGGTTGAGCATCGGTGTACGAAAGACAAGAAGGATAGACTCAGCGTACGTTATTTTCCGCTACCCAGGCGGAATAGCGCACGAAAACGGATGAAATCCGTTTTCGTGCGCTATGCTGCACCTCTATGCTGCCGCGTAAAGATTTTTAGATAATCCGCGCACGTAGAGCAGTTAGCGGGCGTTGCAAATTGCATTAATTAAAAGCGTCTCCGGGAGAATCGTTCGCTTGATATAATTCGGTTACATTTGGGTTTTCCCCGACGACGTTCGAGCGCGTTCGCTTTAACGCGATCTTTCTGGTCGGCTTGGGAACCGGCGATTCGGCGAAATTAAATTTTACGAACAATCATGGCGTTTTACCACTATAGCAAAATCGCATTAGGCCGATGAGAATGCATGGATGATTGCTGATTGAATTTTACATTGAAATCAGCGCCACTTGTATTGCGTGCATGACTCGTCGGAATCGGCGTTCAATTTATTTTATTTTCGATTCGATTCGTCGAAACAGACGTATGATTTTTTTTTTAAATCAGCTTGTGGGTGCCTCGCGAACCCGGGGAATTTACGATTCGGACCTGACTGGACCACTGGCGCACGTTGATTTAATGCAATTCGCCAATTAATTATTCAATCCGAAGCACCGAAGAGCATTCGTTCGTGACATTCGATCCGATTTATTTCTCACTCTTTCCCCTTATGATCCCCCGGTATTCGTCACCAATCGTGTATACCTGTACGTTCGAATTTTATTATTCCACCCTTACACCCTCTCGCTCTCATTAGCCCGGACGGCGGGAATGCGGCTGATTGAAAATTTCACAATTATCAGCGAATTCTTCATTCTCCGTTTCACATTCTCTTCACATTCTCGATATAATAATAATTATTATTATTATCATTATTTCCCTTCTTATCAGTGCCCAGTTCAGTGGAACTCGCGAAGCCCGGCGGAAATGGCTTAGCGGTGAAGAAAAAAAAAGAAGAAATTCCACACGAGAAAGTAGAAAGACAGGGAAAAGGAGGCTCGGAGATCGTGAGAAAGGAGACAGCAGTGAGGATTAAAGGGGAGAGCAGGGAAGTGAGCCCGGTACCGGACAACAAGTCGGAAACTTTCAAGCTCAATTAAACTCAAACAAACTCGGGGGGACGTTAGCGGGGAGGCGGAAAAAGGCGTTGGCATAGAGTGCAGAAGTGGATATATATATATATATATATATATATATGTTGTGTGTAT